>CM042092.1:15283596-15313596 GCA_023512835.1 Taxillus chinensis | reverse complement strand
ATAGTATTGGAAAAAGTAAAACCAACCATTTTATGATATACTTAGTTGATACAAAAAAACCCATCATTGTACGGAGAACGTATTGAAATTTTATTTTCCACTACTTGAATGACATGGAACACGAACAATAGACAAAGAAAAATGCCATGTGAAAGTACGAACTATTTTCTATAACAAATTGCTCAAAACATTGATGAAAATATAGAATACAAATAAATTTCTAATTTTGCCCTTAAAAATAGTCTAATGATCAATCATATGGAAAAGTGAAATGGTAAATTGTTAATAAACATAAAATAGTTTTTCTTTTCATCTTCCTTTTTCATCCTTTTTCTATCCTAACCAACCACCCCCATGAAAAAACAAAATTACACCCTTTTTCTTTTTGCTTATTTGTAAAACACAGAATTAGAATTGTGATGATGAAAAGGTAAAGATGGGTGGAAAAGATTACAAATTCAAGAACTTGGGTCTACATCTTCTCCCTTTTTGATGTTCATCACCCCTTTTACCAATGGGCATTGGCATCAAACTGGGCAACTCTAAGGCTAAGTGAGGTTTGTATCTTGGAATCAAATTTTGACATAAAATTAAGGATTCTCATCCAACCGGTCCAATGTCTCCATTGTCTCAATCACATATGTATCTTTTTTTTATTGTTATATTTTTTTATTTATAATTTTAATAATAATATATGTATTCAAATTTAGATTGTTTATAGAAACCTAGTATAGTAATAATAATAAAAATAATAGTTTAATGTATATATACAAATATTTTTATTATGTAAAAAAGCATTTCAATTTAAATTTTACCTTGAGCCCCCTAAAACAACACACCAAAGCATGCTAAAATTGCAAAGGGAGGATGGAACTCGTATCTCATACATATTTTAAACTATCAATTAATATTAATATTAATATTTTAATTAAATTTTAAAAATAAAAATCTAAAAATATATATCATTATTAAAAATATAAAATGAAGACATAATAATAATAAAATAATAAACATATATCATTAGCCGCGTTAAAAAAAAACGCGAACATCAGTGTTTTCATTAAACATTTTATTGGGTCATAGTAAGAATATTTTTTTTAAAAAAAGTCCATACAGCTCTTCAATAAAAGTTGAAATGTTGTGTCTTATAATAGATTAAAAATAATAAAAATAAAAAGTGAAAGGAAAAAGCTGGCCACAAATTACGAATACTCATGACATAAAAAAACAATATAAATATAAAAAAAAAAAACAGTCTCTATGTTGTGTATTAATTAATCTTTGTCACTGACTACCTATGGCCGCACTAAAAAAATAATACTCATGACATACGTTAAAAAAAAAACTATACAAATATATATAAAAAAACATAGTCTCTAAGTTGTGTATTAATTAATCTTTGTCACTGACTACCTGTTAAGGCCTGTATAGCCGCACTCAAAAATAGGTGTCAAAAGAGTTGTCATATAATAATGAAATGGAGATAGCGTTCAAACCAAGCACCAGGTGGAAGACAAATTCAATCATCAAATGAATGAAACCAGCACACAATATGAGACATTGATGACAGAGGGAGAGAGAGAGAGAGTTATTCATACAGGCCGTGGAAAACAGCTCATATTATTAGATAATGCACAAATGAATATTCCTATCCACCTCAGGGGGGCTAGACGGCGCAAGCCACTGCCGCCGTCTCAGATAATGACCGACCGCGTATTGGTGGGGTAATATATACATTGAATTTAAACAAAATCCATCACGCTTAAAATATATATATATATATATATATATATATATATATTAAACAAAATATATATGTACAGAAACACTGCTATTATAAGCCAAGGGACAACAATATTACTACTACACCACCACATTGTATTGGATATCTGGTATTTGATTCAGGTGGCCAGATTATATAATTACAAAACATTAAATAATATATTATCACACTTTCTTATCTCTTAGTGAGCAAATATTTACTTTGTATGTTTAAAATTTTATATTTACTTGTATTTACTACGCGTTTGTAGTTTGTACAGACAACAATATAATTGACCAAAAATTGGGATGATATGGAAATGTCAAATTTAGGCGTAGCCTGTACAATATTAATATTGTGGGTGTATCAATGTGTAGATAATGCTTATCATAATTAAGCGCCGAAACATATGATTGAATCATTCAAATAATATGAAATTTACTAAAATATGAAAAAAAATCCAAAAACCAGTACGTCGACAAACGAATCTGGAGTATCTTCCACACTATGGACTTTACCATACCCATTACCCAACATGAAATATTATATTAAATACCCTCTTAAACTTAACTACTCTTCCATAACAATAGACTTTTGAGACTGTCAAACTAGATTACACTAGGATGTGCGTAACATTTCACCCCTTTGCTTACCTGCTTTCCATTTCCATACATACATATATATATATATATATAGTAATTTGCCAATTCAGACCTGGCTGACATCTTTTTGATTTTGGTGAGCTAGCCTAAAGATCGTTTAGAAGTAAAGCATGTCAATGAGATATTATATTTTTTTTAAAAAACCAGGATAATACGACAATTCGTCGGTCGTATGTAAAATAATAAACAAATCATTGTTAATTTTGACCAATCAATGAAGAAGCAGAAACAGTGAATTTTTTTAAAATTTATTATTAAAAAAGAAAAGAAAACAACACCATTCACCTCCAAAAGCCATCAAAAACCGCCATAGGAGAAACTCCGCGGCAGCCAGCACAGCCCAGCCCGCCCATGTATTCATTCAACAATCAACATATATATATATATACTAATAATATATACTAATAATATTATTATTATATGAGAGTAATTTTATATAACAGGAACGTGGGAAGCACACACACACGAAAAGACTCGGGTCGCCATTTCATTTCTTAACCGATAAACCCATCATCAATTCCATCCCCAATCAATCTAATTTCATTTTCTAAACCCTTCCTCAATACCTCCATCCCTGTAGTTAGTTTCCTATATCGGTAGTTTCTGTTTGGGGACACGACAACACACATATATAAATTGTTGTTGTTGTTGTTGTTGTTTTTTTTTTTTTAATAAATAAATAAATAGTAATAGTTGTGTATTCGAATTATTATTGTTGTTGTGGATCGTGGTTGGATGGCCGTTTCGGTTGAAGCCTTCCCGCCGAGGAAGCGGCGACCGGCGGCGGGATCCTTCTTCTCGCCGCACTTATCGGAGCTGCAGCTCCTCCAATCCCTGCACGCCCTCTCCCTGGAGGTAGCCAACCTCAGGCCTCTCCGCTTCCTCCTCCGCCGCAACTCCGCCTCCATCATCCGCAAAACCGACCTCCTGTCCATCCTCTTACAGGAGCTACTCCGCCACCATCCAAATCGAAATCGAACCTCCTCCTCCTCCTCCTCCGGCATCGTGCTGTGCTACCGGGAAATGTACATAGTCCTGCAGCGAATCAACACCCTCCTCGAGGATTGCTCCAACGGCAGCAACCTGTGGCTGCTTCTGCACCACCGCTCCGTCGCCGACACCTTCCACGAACTCAATGTCGACCTCTCCACCCTCCTCGACATTTTCCCCATCCACCACGCCGACCTCCACCAGGACGTCAGGGAGATCGCCGCCCTGATCCGGAAGCAGTCGCGCCAGGCGGAGGCCTTCGTGGATCCAAGGGACGAGCATCTCAGGCGACAGGTGCTCAGCCTGCTCCACCAGATCCACCGGGAGGTGGTCCCCGATCCGTCCCACCTCGCCGCCATCTTCCGCTGCCTGGGCCTCTCCGATTCCGCATCCTGCAGGGACGAGATCGAGAGCCTCCAGGACGAGGCCCACCTCCACCAATCCAACGCCGACTTGATCGCCCTCATCGCCCTTGTACGCTACGCCAAGTGCGTCCTCTTCGCCCCTTCCACACCCCGCCCCTCCGCCGCCACTAAGAAGCCGGCCTCCGCCGAACCACCCAGCGTTCCCGCCGACTTCCGGTGCCCCATTACCCTGGAACTCATGCGGGACCCCGTTGTGGTGGCCACCGGCCAGACGTACGATCGCGCGTCCATCAACTCCTGGATTGACTCCGGCCACAACACTTGTCCCAAGACCGCCCAGGCCCTGCCCCACACCGCCCTCATCCCCAACCGCGCCCTCCAGAACCTCATCGCGCTGTGGTGCCGCCACCACCGGATTCCGTTCGATGCGGCCGCGGACTTCGCCGCCGCCCATAACAAGACGGCGCTGGAAGCCACGAAAATGACGGCGTCGTTTCTGCTCGGCAAACTGACGGCGTCTCCGTCCCACTCAGCGGAGGCGGCCAACAGGCTCGTCTACGAGCTCCGGGCGCTGGCCAAGACAGACGCTAATAGCCGCGCCTGCATCGCGGAAGCCGGAGCCATCCCAGTTCTGGTCAACCACCTGGCCTCCGCCCACCCGGACCTCCAGGTCAACGCAGTCACGACGCTGCTCAACCTCTCCATCCTCGACGCGAACAAGGCGAGGATCATGGAGGCGGACGGTGCGGTTAGCGCCGTGGTGGAGGTGCTCCGGTCGGGCGCCACATGGGAGGCCAAGGGGAACGCGGCGGCCACCTTGTTCAGCCTCTCCGGCGTGCATGCCTACAGGCGGAAGTTGGGGAGGAAGGCACGCGTGGTGAAGGGGTTGGTGGACCTGGCGAAGGAGGGTCCGAGGGAGGCCAAGCGGGACGCGCTGATGGCGATCCTGAACCTGGCGGCGGACAGGGAGGCGCTGGGAAGGCTGTTGGAGGAAGGGGCGGTGGATGCCGCGTGTCAGGAGATGGGGGCGCTGCCGGAGGAGACGGTGGCGATCCTGGAGACGGTGGTGAAGAAAGGGGGTTTGGTGGCGGTGGCGCTCGCGTACAGGCTGAGGGCGATCAGGAAGCTGGCGGTGGCGATGCGGGAGGGGTCGGAGAAGGCGAGGGAGAGGGCGGCGGCGACGCTGGTGTACATTTGCCGCAGGGGTGGGTCGGAGGCGGTGGCGGAGCTGGCGGCGGTGCCGGGGATAGAGAGGCTGGCGTGGGAGCTGATGGGGATGGGGATGAGGAGCGAGAGAGCCAGTAGGAAGGCGGCGACGCTGATGAGGATTCTAAGGAGATGGGCGGCGAGCGTGGATGGAGATTTGATGATGTCGCCTTCTGCTGGCTACTCCGCCGCCACGGTTGCTGTACGTAATACCAGACTGATAATCAACTAATTAGTTAATTTGTGCATCACATATTCTTTTTTGTTTTGTCTTCAAATTGTAACATAATAGATTTTTATTTTTCATTTTTCATTTTGGTTTTGCGAGGGTGACAGCATTTTTATTCCTTATATTTAGTTTTTTCTATTATCTTTGCTAATCAGATTTTTTTTTAAAATATAAAAATAATTTGAGATTGGAGTGGTTGGAGGGTCGGGGGAAGGGAACATACATGATCAATTAACTCATTTGGCACAACATTGTTCTTATATTCAGTTTTTGAAAACGCTTACAATGATGCGGAGAAACATATGACTGTATTTGAATACAGAATGGTGAGTGTTTTAATTTTTTAATTTTTGAAAATAAGTAAAATCTAAATATAAAAATATTAAAAACATATTTTAATTATTTTTTCTTTTTTCTTTTTTCTCCTCACTCCTCCTGTCATACTCCTCTCCCGTGACAAAAAAAAAATCACTTTCAAATAAAAAGAGTATATCTAATTTGACAAAATATAATTTTAAAAACATGAAAAAAAAAACAATACCAATATAGCCATAAAATCGCAGTTAGGGACATTTCACCACACGTTTGCCTTCTTGTTGAAATTTCAAATGATTGCCTGGGGATATAAAAAAAAAATGTTTAAAAAAAAAAAACTTTGGTGCAGCCACTGGTCATCTCTTCTATATAATTGAATCACTTTTTCATAATGAAAACTTGTACTACAAGCATTCTTCTGCTACCATCAATTGCCCATATGAAATCTAGGCAAACCTAATCGTTTTTGTGGTCACAGGTGTGTTCTCTAATCTTGCTTCTTTTATGTTTTCATTCGCATCGATTCGAATGGTTCACATTGAATCAGGATTTTATGCTATATAACATTTCTGCTATACTCTAAAACTATGTAATTTTAGGAATACAATAAGAATGCTCTACAATTACATTTCCTTTGATTTCTCCTTTCTCTTAACATAATTTCAATTACATTCTATTTTTAAAAAAGGAAAAAAAATGTAGACAGAAATAAATTTGGAAATATTCCATATACTTCCAAGTTCAACAAAAGCATACAACAAAATTTGTATTTGCCATCATCCATTACATTATGGTATGTGTCTGAATTAGGGCAATCAACAAAATTGAACAGCAAATGACAGATGAAGTACTCACCCTATGCCCCTGAGGTGGTGGGTAGAGCTAGATTAATGACGGACGAATTTGACTTGGTTTTGAATACTCAATTAGATACGTGATATTTTTTTTAATGTTTTTTAAAAAACATGATTAGGCTTCGAGCTATGGAGATTGGAGAGGAGAGACGTAACACTTTATTTTATTTTATTTTATTTTTAAAAATAAATAAATTTGATAAATAAGTCTTCTGAGGCTAATACAAATTCATCCGAGTCAATCCTCAACTCAAGACTCAAGTCCGCAATGGGCTTTGGTTTTCTCTGGGCCAGGGCGAGTATATCTTTAAGTTTTGTCTCTATTTTAGTATTTCTGTATTGTCAATAAATGTTTTGTAATTTTGAAATTTAATACTTCCTCTATTTTAATGTGCATATTGAAACACTACAAGTTTTAAAGAATCATTAATGTCTATTTTTAAACACTGAATTGGTTTAAAGAATATATATTTGTTAAATAAATTTTCATTAGTATATATATATATATATATATTTATAGTAACATAATAATTATCATAGTAATAATTAAAATACTTATATGTGTGTATATATATATTTACATATTATTAAATTAAAGATATAGAAAAACATTAACGGGTAATGGTTAATTTTGAAAAATCTGGGCATGATCCATGAGCCTTTTCCAATCCAAGTCAAGACACTCAAAAACTAAATACAAGCATTTTTATTTCAATATGCACCACAGGATGTAATCTATAAACCAAAGCATACACAAAATATTAAATAAAAATTCAAGATAGATACATGAACACTGCAAACATCACAACAATATTGGTATTTTTATCCCTATGGAATAAATAGTATATAATTTACTTATTTTTCAAAAACATTAAACATCTCATTCCTTATTTATATCTACATTTATTACTTAATTCATTTTATATTATTTTATCTTTCATTATTTTATTTATTATCACTAATAAAAATATTACAAGTATAATAATATATATTAAAAAATTATAAAAAAAATATTTAGGGATAAATAATAAATCTCTAAATATAGAGATTTATTATTCATTCCTTATCCCTATATTCTATTTTAGTGAATCCAATGTGAATGAGTTTTTGATAATTTTTCCATAAATTATAATATCTATGGATGCTGTAAGTGGATAGGGTTGAGAGTTAATTTTAATCTATTTATATTCAGATTTTTTTAATTAATTTTATATAAGAATTAATTGTTAGATTGTAGTAAAATTTTATAAGTATTATATATATATTTAATAGAAGGTTTGGTTGATGTTTGAAATAAATTTTACTGTTAAGTTGTTTGGTCTCTTGTTGTTTAACGATGCATATTGATTGCCCCATTTATTTTACGTTAATCCCACGTATTGGAAGTCTCAGATTGATGTCAGACGGCTCTCACGCTAAGGAACGACCTTAAACCGTGGCCTTCTCTTCTCGTTTAATTAAATTTATTACTAGTATTTTATTTTATTTTTACGTTATCCCTAACGGCCCAACCCTAAGCTACGCAGCCCTAACCCCAACCCGGCAACCCTCTCTCTCTCCGGTCTCCACGCCGACCGACGCTGTCCTCTAGGCTCACCCGCTCAGAGCCCTCCTCTCTCGGTCTCTCTTCCTCAGCGCGGCAGCGCCTCCACCAGCGGCAGCCGGCAGCCGGAAGCCCTTCTCTGATTCTCAGTCCTCCTGCCCTCCACCCGCCCAGCAGGTAGCAGCCCTCAGCGCCTCCACCGGCGGGCAGCGGCAGCCCTTCTCACTTCTCAGTCCTCCGGCCCTCCACCTTTACTAGATCATGGCTGTGTACGAGAAGAGTGGCTGTTCTGCTTCTTCGTAACTTTTACCTCTTATTTGCAGTACAGTGGCTGGTCACAAAAAAGAAAATAAATAAATAAAGAGACATGACTGAGGTACAACCATGTGCTAGCTGCACTAGAAGATGTACGTTGATTCATCAAAAGAAAAAGCACCCATCTGTCATTTATAGCTCCTTTTTCAAAATCATGTTTGGCGATCAGTTCTCTACAGTTCTGGTATCTCTCTCTCCCTCTCTGTTTCTCTCCCCCTCTCTCTGTGCTTTGTTTTGAGCTCACACGTAGATTTGATTTCTGCAAACTGGTAAAAAACAACAGTTGAATCCTTTTGTCAGTATAGATTTCATTGCGCCTGTGATTGGTTCATTTTACTCCCTATAATGAATTCTGCTTACCTCTGTTCTATGTTGGATGCTTTGGTCATTCAATACCACTAGGACCGTGCACTAGGTACTGGCGCATATGTTTGTGTGGGCAATTGAATGCATATTCTGTTTTTTTTTCCTTTTTTTTGTATCCCTGTGTTTTTTTTTTCCTCTGCATCTAATTGTGCATTCATGTGTGCAATAATTACTTGCCAGCCTATTCGTAAAATGTCTGGTCTGGTTTTCAATAAAATACTGTACTTTGTTTTCCCAACACAATGCATAGAATTTAAGCCCAATTTCTTTTTTTTTTTAAGGACCAAATATACATACATACATGCCCAAATTCTAGTTACGGTAATCTTTTTTTTTTTTTTTTTTTTTTTTCTTTGAGGGGGGGGAGGGGCGTTTTTTTTAGGTTTTAGGAGGTGGGTATTTAGTGCCTTTTCCCCTTTCCGAGTCTTTTATAGTTTCAAGTTGTGCTATATCTGTTTTTTATACTAAGAATTCTATGTGACTGCAGAAAAGGCAATACGGCTGTGACAGTGACTTTACTGACATACACCCCTTACATAGTGTAGTACTTCATTGGAGGAAAACTTATGGAGCTAATGAGAATGATGCTGGCTCATTCAAACCCACACCTGAAAGGATAATAATAATATTATTAAAGAATGAAAAAGGAATTGTGATTAGTGTTACAAGATAGTAATAATAATGTGGTGCATTCAGATCTTGAATTCAAAAAATTTTCCTTTATTTTTAAATGTGAATATATATATATATATATATATATATATCTTTCTAATTCCATTGTTTCTTCACAGTTTCTGCCTCCTAAATTTGCCCACTCGGTGTCAAACATAGTTGATGAGAAAGTTGATCTTGAAGATGCAAGTGGGCAGCATTGGGCGGTAACATCATCGATTTCTGAGGGCTCCCTTGCTTTTCAAGAAGGTTGGCATTCCTTCTCACAAGACCATGGCCTAGAACTTGGAGACTTTGTGGTATTCCATCACATTGAGGAATCCCATTTTTTTGTTCAAATATTCAAGAAATCTGGGTGCGAAAAAATAGATTTTCCTCGGAAGAGCAGTGGTAAGAAAAGAAAGAGTAGTAAAGATTTTGTTGCAAAAAAAGGCTCATGCCACGCAACTGGTAATGGTTCCATTGAAAGAAAGAGATCAATTAAGTGCAATTGCTCCAGATCGGATAGAAAACCCAGCCGAGACAATCCTGATGTCACTGATATGGAAATTGTACCAACACCAGTACAAAATACTTCGAATTGTCGGAGTAGTAACTTAAGATCTCCACTTGAGTCCAATGCAAGCTACATAGAAGAACCATATTCCCTTCTTAACAGGCTTTTAGAATACCAAGAAGGGGATGCTAGAAGCATGTTTGACTTGTCTGAATACGAAATCCCCAAGGACAGATCTTGTGCTGATGAACCTTTTATTTCTCTAGAAACACAGACTAATATGGAATACCAAGAAGGGGAAGCTAGAAGTATGATGTTTGATTTGTATGAATTTGAAATGACCAAGGGCAAACCTTGTGCTGATGAACCTTTTGTTTCTCTAGAAACACAGACTAAAGTGGAATACCAAGAAGGGGAACCTAGAAGTATGTTGTTTGACATGTCTGAGCTTGAAATGTCCAAGTGCAAACCTTGTGCTGATGAACTTTTTGTTTCTCTAGAAACACAGACTAAAGTGGAATACCAAGTAGGGGAAGCTAGAAGCATTTTATTTGACTTGTCTGAATTTGAAATGCTCAAGGCCAAACCCTGTGCTGATGAACCTGTTGTTTATCCAGAAACACTGACTAATGTGGGGTTACTTGACATGGGGCCAGTTGCTCACAAGGTTTTGGGTAGTGCTGTACCTTCGGCTTTATCCAACATTCATATGTTGCAGAAAAATGGGAAAGCTGAAGCGACAGGCCATATGCTACCATCTAATAAAGATAATCGATCACGTAAATCTACAGTGTATTGTGCAAGTGGAATAGAAAATAATGCTGATGAGTGTGATGAAGTAAGTAGAAAATGGCAGACTGCTAAGAATTCGAGCAATGTTCACTCACACAGGTTGGATTTGTCTCTTTTTTTGGAGGCATTTAAATTGTATACATGTATTTCTTTGACCATCAATCATCTGTCTGGCTGTTTATTTGTTTCTTTTGCTGTCATTATCAGGGAATGGTGGAGCCATTACATCAAATAAGGAACATGACCTTACTAGTCCTATCGGCTGTTGTCATTATCAGGAAACGGTGAAGTTGGCTTATTCTTTTGTTCTCTATTTTATTCCGTGTCTGGTGTTTGATGTGGCCTCACATTTGCTTAGGTTGGAATGAATCTTAATAGCTTTGTTTTTTTAATCTACTTCCGAGTTTAGTGCATACACTTATTGTAATCATTTGGCCTTATCGTTTTTCCACCGGTCTAGTTGTTTTAAAGAAAGTGCTTTGAACACACACATGAAAATTATTGAAGTAACGAAAGTAAAGGTTACTGAATATCTGATAGTGTACTTGTTTGGATTGATTTCAGACTAAATATGCAGTATAGTCCCTAATTATTTCACACATTATTTAAATTGTAACAAACTCCGTACACACCCTATTAATTCCATTTTTGTGGGTTGGAACTTGGAAGAGGTGTACTTCTTATCTTCTACCTACAAAAAAATTTATTTTAGAAATAAATAAAAAAGTATTTAATTCGAATTTTAACTTATTTAAAATTAATATACATTAAAATAAATCCAAATATTTAAAAATGGACAGTTTTCTAATCTTATAATTAAATTTATTACCATCCAAAATAACTAACTACAAATCAAAATTAAATGCATTAAATCCAAAATCTAGTTTTGGAGTTGATTCAAGAGGAAACTTAGAATTTATAATACATATATTTTTGAAAATATGATTTAAAATAAGCATAAAAAGTAGTGAGTGTTTAATATATATATATATATATTTGGAACTTATATTTTTGAATAAAGAGGGGGGCAAAAATAAAAAATTCGGTTGCCTTTTTTTTTTTTTTTTTTTTTTTCAGGATATATGAGTTATGTCAACTGTCTACAAGGCCATCTTCAATCTACCATAATCAGTCATGGCAATTATCCTTACCTTCCAAGCCTCTGGTGACCATCATGCATACCCTTGCTATAAGATGAATAACCGGCACCAGAACTATTCTGGAAGAGTAATTTATCTGTACATCACCCCTAACAAAGTGGCATTAATGAGACTTTTACCAGCCCAACCACTACAGAAAACAATGCAGGCAATTGTATTCACCTTCTACCATAATAGTGATGCCCATCGTGTGAACTGGGTTAATAATCAGAGGCATATCCATAGCCATTTCGTCTTTCATGACTCCAGTTTTCGTATCTGCCTAAGCCAGAGTCACGTGGTGATGCTGGAAAAGTACCTCGTGAGCTGTAAGAACTATAGCTAGAGATGTTGCTGCCATATCTTGGTGGGTAGCTACTAGACATATTGGGATTGTCCTGTGGGTCGACACCAGGAGGTCCATCATCCCAGAAAGCTGCCCTGGATACCCTTCGCTCATGATTGTGTCCAATGCTGGTAGGATCTTCAGAAGACACCATATGCCTGCGGCATGATTGATTCCGAGATGAATCAGGATTTGAAGCTCCAGTAGCCCAGCTTATTTCATCAGCCTTTTCAGGGATTGGTTCATTTATTCCCGGAAATCCAACACTTTTGTTTTTTTTGTTGTGGTTCGTGATATTCTGTATCCAATATTTCCCCATCCTCTTCTTGTTGTGGGGGCTTCTCACCAAATATTGTAATCCCTGATAGCTCGTCATCAACCAATGGGTCTGAAAAAGGGCAGTGAAGTATATTTGACTACATGAAAAATACTAGAAGAACACGAACAGTGAAACAGTAATGAAGCCTATATTGACCGTTACCTAGATATCCAGGGGGGTATCCCATTTCCCGCATTTTGTTCAACCAAGGAGGTGGATCAAGCTCCTTAACAAGGAAGAAAGAGCCCAACATGCCGTAAGGTCAAAGATACCATATTTCTCATTTGACATAAAATTTTATCATATGTTGCATTATTAAGCAAAACTGAATGGAATTTTATAGTGTTTGAAGGAAAATGTTATTAATAACTCATTGAGAAATGCCTATGCCTACGTAATTTAAATAATACAACACTCCAAAAATCACTCAAAAGCAAGTAATGACACCTCCCCAAAATCTGTAGACGCTCAAAAAGTGAATGAGAACAAAAGCTTTACCTCTTCGTTGAATCCAAGTCAAGATACTTAAGAACCAAATACAAGCGTTTTTCACTCTGCACCACATTCTCTAGTCTGTAAACCTATGTATGCACAAAGTACTTGATAAAAATTCAATATAGATATATAAATACTGTGTAAAGATGTATTACACAGCACTCATTAAACATATATTAATACCTCAGTGTCCATTCGTTTCTTTGGTTTCTCCTTTCTCTTAACATAAGTGCATTCTCTTAAAAAAAGGGGAAAAAAATGTATACGAATTTGGAAATATTAGATATGCTTCCAAGTTCAACGAAAGCATACCAAATATATATATATTTGCCATCATCCATTACCCTATGGTCTCTATGTCTGAATTAGAGCAATCAATAAAATTGAACAGCAAATGACGGACAAAGTACTCATCTTATGTCCTGAGGTGAGGTGGTGGGTAGAGCTAGATTAATGATAGACGAATTTGACTTGGTTTTGAATACTCAATTACATACACGATGCATGTTTTTTTTTTAAAACATGATTAGGCTTCAAGCTATGGAGAGGAGAGGAGAGGAGAGAGGTAACCTTTTATTTTATTTTATTTTATTTAAAAAAACAAATAAAATTGAGAAATTAATCTTCTAATGCTGATACAAAGTCGTCCGGGTCGATCCTCAACTCAAGTCTGCAATGGGCATGGGCCTGCTCTGGGCCAGGGCAAGTTTATATTTTATTGTACCGAAAGTAGCCCAATAGCAATGGGGACATACACACACGGGTTGCATAGGGTCAACGTCCTTGACCTGAGCGTCCAAAATATGAACTTTATTTCATGCTTAAAATGTTTTTTGGGTCCTGGGGTAAATTTAGGGAAACAAAGGTTAGTAGAACTCCATTTAAGGATAACATATTGCGTAGGTTGTTAATTTCAAACCATCACAGGCAAAGGCAATAACTAGCATCGATTCCGCAATCATTTCGGTGATTAGATTTCTACTGCTAAATGCAATTTTTTATTATATGAAGGTGTTTATTGAATGCTCATGGGAATACACACACACACACATTTGTAATGTATATACATGGAATTTCATGAAGTGCAGTGTGTGTTTTTAATAACATCGATGTCCATAAACGTGTATGGGTGAGTACATTAAAATTGATAAAATCTTTGTGGATGTAATTTTGTTTTTCCCATATTTGTGTGTGCGTTTGATTTGAAGTCTATATATAGAATCTTTTTGCTTTTCTTCATCGAAGTCATATATAATTACATAACATATCCATTTGAGCTTATGCTTCAACATATACCGGTCCACATATATATATATATATATATATATATGTGTGTGTTACATTCACCATCTGCACAGGCCTATGTACAACGTGAGGCACACAGCACACTGGCGGGCATTAATTTAATATTTAACAATTTGAAAAATGGTTACTTGTCCCAAATCAAGGGGATTTGACTGAAAATCCAAGCCCACGCTCCCACAATCACAGCCCGGAATATGTGTATGTTTTTCCCTGTACTATAGCCTATAGGAATCTTTTTATATAAAACACAATATGCTTTACAGCTCTAAGCAAATTGTAATTTAAAAATATCTTGACTTACTATTAGTTATTTTTTGTTTTGTGGGCAACAGGGCAAGGGTGACGACTGGAAGCAATTAACCTAGCATTTAAAAAAAAAAAGAGATTAAATAAATTGCAGTTGCAGCACGGCTTATTATTTATTAACCCCCAATAAAATCACATTAAAAAATGCGACATTTTTTACCATTTTAAAAATGAGTTGGGAAATGGAAATGCATATTTTAGTGCAGGGTTTGGTATACTGGCAACCATGATTCAGGATTTGGAAAAAACAAACGCGGGCTCATTTTAAATAATGATTTCAATCGCAGTTTGAATCAGTGTATTGTTTTTTGAAATACCTTTTAATTGTTTGCTATTTTTTTCTTTTTGATCTCTTAGGCATGTAACAGACACTATCAGTTAATGATTCAGATAAACTCCTTGTAGTCCATCTGAATCATTTGTTGGACTTAACCGCTATGGTATAGTTCTAATAAATTCATTCTATAACAGCTATCTACGGTTTTTGGTGAACCACTAAAGCCACTAGAGCACCGAACCCTCCAAATCAAAGTATCCTACCTAATGTAGATTGACTCCTTAAAATTAAAAGTATTTGTTTCAATTTATATATCTATTGGTGGATATCTTCTCTATCAAACATGGGAAATGAGAGTTTGAGTTGACATTGATTTTAGTTCTACTGATGATATTGATTAGCTGTTATAGTGATCATCGTATGGGGTCTCTTGAAGGTTTTTAGATGGTAAATGTTGTGAGTTGCAGTGGTTTCGCCAAGTATAAACATTTTGTCAATGACACCCTTGAGTATTTTTGGGTGACAAATGTAAAGAACATTTAACTCTTCAATTCCAATTTGTAGGGTAAAATTAATCTTATTTACCCACTTGTTCATGCTACTAAAATTGTCGCTAATGATTTTGTACATGTCCTCATGAATCACTGCTCTCGGAAAATAAGATTAAATAAAGAGATTGCATGATAGTTAAATAATAATTTCCTTCCTATCTTAATTGACTTGCAAAAGCTTTTGAATAGGCTTACATTAAAAGTTACCTTTAATTAAAAATCGCTTAGGATGAAATAAACCGCTTGCTATCTTATAATCATAAGACACTATAAACTAAAAATTATTCATTACATAATAGAAATTATCTATTGTCAGCATGCGCTATTGAGATCTAGTTGAGATCAGTACCGTGTTAATCTTAGCTATTTTAATATTCTTTTGATATTTATCTTAAAAATTAATAATTATATTAAATATTTATGTAGTATGTATTATACATGTAAAATATTAATTTTTATCCTAATTTTATTTAAAAAACAAAAAGATAAACGAATTAAAATTTATAATATGATAAACAAATATCAGTAAAACTATGAGATAGGTTGAGCTTACTTTGCCACGTATTGCGAAACTCAAACTTAGTGACCAAATTTATTTATTCATCCCCACGCGCGCGCGCACGCGCCATGAATACTTAATATTATATATAACGAACCGCGTAAGTCTCGAAATTTATTTGTCGTCATGATGACCCGCTCCTCACTCCTAATTGGTGGATCCCACCGGCCTCCATCTATTTATGTTTTCCAGACTCAATACGCCAAAAGAAGAGCAGACTTGTTTTATTTATTTATCCTGCACCCCTGCTGTTCCTGTTCTGTTCACCCCCTTTAATCCACATTCCAATTCTCACAAACATCGTTGGTTGTGATGGGCAATCACAAATTCAGCATATCGGACGTGGTGCCGAGTTCATGGCTCTACAAGCTCAAAAACATCGCCGCCCGACCCAAAGCAGTCGCCGCCGGCCGGAAAACCCAACCCAAAACCGCCGCCGCGGCCGCCGAGAAACAGCGGCAACGCCATCCGCCGCAGCCGTCCGTGGCCCGAAAATCGTACCACGTCACGCGACCCGACACCCGCAACAAGTCAAACACCCCCGACACGGTCCAGTCCTACCGGAGATCTCCCCGCGGGAGATCCCTCCGCCTGGCCCCGTCCCCGGTTTCTTCCTCCGAATGGAGCTGCGGCTGCCACCAGTGGCGGAGCTCCGCCTCATTGCCCAGGCAGGAGTGTTACCCCTCCCCGCCAGACACCTCTCCGGATTTTCTCTCCGACGACGGCGACTGCGACGGCGAGACACTCCCGGAGTTTCTCTCCGACGGCACGTGTTCCAGCACTTGCAGTTGCGGCGCCGCTGACGTGGTCATCGACGCTAACGCCAACTCGTCGTCGTTCGAGAGACGGGGATTCGGGTCGGTGCCGGAACTAGAATTAGCTCCCGTATTCACCAAATCGCTCCGCCGGCCAAAGAACAGGGACGCTGATCAGAAAGCCAGCCCGCGCGGGAGCGGGAGGAGATTTTCGGGACATCACCCTCGCTCCCCGGGGGTGCGGCTCCGAGTCAACTCGCCTCGGATCGCTGCTCGGAGGGTTCATGGACGGAGGAGCGCGCCGGTGTCCGGGTCTGCCTCGGCGTCGTCTTCGACCACCGCTTCGACCACCGGCGGCGGATGTTGCTGCGGGAGTGAAGGGGAGGTGTCGGGGCGGCGGCGGAGCGTGTCGGACAGCGTGGCGGTGGTGAAGGCTTCCAAGGACCCGAAAAGCGATTTCAGGCAATCGATGGTGGAGATGATATCGCAGAACAAGCTCTGGGAGACGAAGGAGCTGGAGGAGCTGCTGGCGTGTTACCTGTCCCTCAACTCGGACGAGTACCATGGACTCATTATCACTGTCTTCAAACAAATCTGGCTTGATCTCTCTGCTCCCTCAATCACGCCTTAGTTAATTAATCAATGTGCTTGCCTTTATTTTCTCTTCTCTCTCTCTCTCTCTCTTAAAGAAAATGTTTGACACTTTCGCTAATTGCGGTATGTACATGTTAATTTGTGAGCCAATGGAGAAATTATGATTTATTTAATTTCCAACCTTTTTTTCTTAACTCTAACTGGCTAGTAATAAAAATTCAAGGACTGTTAATTTTATAGTAAGCCTTTGATCATCTGATTCCAACTTTTTCGTATAAATTGCACCAACATTTATGGGTTAATTTGTAATGTTGACTTATTATATACACTGGCCAGTACATATATATATATATGTATATATATATATATGTATATATATATATATGCATATATATATATATGTATATATAAAATTTTGAACTTTCGCTTTGCTGGGTTGAAAGCTGCTAGCTGAATGTGTATTTTGAGTCTCATGAGTTAAGAAATGAAAACAAATCTAGAGGATATTTTATAGACTTCAGACATGCCCTACGAGTAAAAAAAAAAAAAATGTTTTCCTATTTTTAACTTTTGAAATCAAAACAAGCAATTTATATATACACACACATGACGATTTACAACCATTAATTTCTCTGTTGTTACAGAAAATTAATTTAGCGACTGGGCGGCCAAATTTATATAGCCGGTCAAATTATTTTTAATCAATTCTGTCTTATCTTCTTCTCCTTCCCACGGCTGCACAACAATTGGATCATGGTTGATCCGCGCCGGCACTGTACGGTTTAATCCGACATGGGTGATGAAGACTGAAGAGGCAGGCGAACTCGACGCCGCTGCCTTCGCAGAAGCCAGAAGATGCATGGGGTGGGATATGTGCTGAAGTACTCGTGGGTGACATCGGCCGTCCATGCGAAAATATGGCGGATATGAGGCACGTATAGGGCATCAAGAGGTGGTGAGATCGGCGACAAGGTCGCGAAAGTGGGGGCAGAGGCGGCGTCGATGAGGTGGTAGGGGAGGCCAACGTCGGTGTTCGAGGCGGAAAGGGGGAGGGGCCGTGGGTGGCAGGGGAGAAGGGGAAGAAAAAGG
The DNA here is from genome assembly GCA_023512835.1 of Taxillus chinensis. Classification (NCBI taxonomy): domain Eukaryota; kingdom Viridiplantae; phylum Streptophyta; class Magnoliopsida; order Santalales; family Loranthaceae; genus Taxillus; species Taxillus chinensis. Next base: position 15,295,294 of record CM042092.1, on the reverse strand, counting down.
TTATTTATTTATTTATATACATATTAAACATCACAACACATGAACGATTATTAATTATTAAAAAAAGAAAAAGAAGCAACCTTGGCTATTTGGCAAATTAGTTGTATGATTCGCGTACGTTATCTCCGTAAGGTTCCAAAGTGGTGGTAGCGACTTTGATATCAGCAGATCTGGGAGAAATCAAATAAATAAATTAATTAATAAAAGCATTCGAAATATATATATATATATAGGTTTGCTAGGAGACAAACAAATTATAAGACAACTCAGTGGACAGAAGACACATTTTGTGGATGTCAGACAGACCAAGATTGGGTACCATACTGCAGTTTAGCAGAGGAATGAGCAGTGGTTGGTTTCAGCCCATTTCGATGTAAGCGAGGGAAAGGAACACGACATCCGACGCGTCACCCCTCACACTTTGGTCCACAAACCCCTCACCCTAGAAGACAACTTACCTTTTTTCTTTTTTTTTTTCTTTTTTCATATATAAAAAAAAAAGCAAAAAATAACACCTTTCTTCCACTTCCTTCAAACCTTTCTAGTTTAATAACGTTATCTTATCCAACTGTATATGCGCTCTTGCTCTCAGATATTGTAAACATTTTTATTGGTATTAGCTTTAGACACGTTGATTTTAATAATGTTTACTAATTTATTTATTTTTTATAAATTTAAAAGCTATTATTAATAATTTTATATTAGATTAATTAAATAGATGAGTATTTTGATTAACATGCGTTTTGCTCTGGTTTTAATTAGACCACACGTTGGGACCTAGCACCACAGTGTTGCGCAAGAAATTGCTGAAATTGTTCGATGCCAAAAAAATGGCATCATTGTGATAAAAACAAGAATGAAGAATTAATACCAACAAGAACAGTCGCGAGATAAATAAAAAAAATTGTGCATGGAGTACAGGACACAGGACACTTGAGGATGTAACTCAGTAACATCATTTCATTGGTAATTATATTGAATATAGAAGAACCGTTTAATATGAATGCTGGGGCGATTTGCACTTTTAAACATATTTTTTTTTATAAAAACAGTGTGTTTGATAAATTTAAAAATAATTAAAAGTTATGTAATTCATTTGGATTTATAGTTATTTAAAAAAATAATTCAAACAAAACAAGGCCTTATGATTTCCACGTGCCAGTGGCACATTGGTCAGCATTGAATCCAATAGTTAATGGGTTGCCAACCAAATGTCCACGACTACTTCGTTAAATCCCACCGCCAGCCAACAGAACCCGTAGTTTTCGGCGTCCTGTTTTAAATTTCGTAATCCACCCTGCCATATTTAATTATTTATGTCAATACCTTGTAATTAAATAATTAATAATTTTAATAATATAAATCTATAATATTTGAAAAAAGTATGAGAAAATTGATATTTCAATTTAATAAATAAATTATGATTACCGTAACCGACAAAACGTGTTATATATGTTAAATGATAATAAAGGACAATTAAATAACTATGTCTTTTGAGAGAAGTGACTCTATGCATGTTTTAGTTTAAGAGGTGATAAAAATATTGATAATAAATATCGATAAGTTTATCACATTTCCTTCAAGTCCATCAAACACAACATTATGGGATGGTAATTACTTGCTTACTACCATATGACCGACGTGAAAGGGAGGGGACGAGTGGCCAAGGCATTTGGAAAACTCCGGGTATTATGAGCAGGGTTATCATACTATTTATTTTCATAATCTCAGATTTTTTTTATTTTACAAGTGTGTAAAAATTATGAGAATTTTTAATTGATTTTTAATTTTGTTTTTAAAATATTATAATTATTCTTAAATAAAAATAAAAATAATAAAATTTATTTTTATTTTTAATGATACTAAAATAAAAATAACCTACTATTTTTTTCCATTTATATTTTCCGTAACCGGAAATAAAATGAAAAGAGAAAACAATAATTTTGACGAGAGGATATGCATTTTTGGGATTGAGATGCGTGCGGCTGAAAATAATTTTGACGTAGGGAATGTGAATTTCGTGGATTGCACGTCTGCTTTTGAAAGCAATCATTTACATTGATTGCAGCCTGCACAGGCCTGTCATGTTACGTATTGACTAGGTTTTTATTGTGATTACTACAGTTGGGTAACAATAAATGGCAAGGTGCCATCTCTTACGTACGGACTCCATCCATAGCATCCGATAAGACGTATTCAAGCGGTGCCCCTGAGACGAACACAATAATATATATATAACAATTCATACATCTAGGCCTACACATATGATCAGTTGTTTAGACTATTGATAAAAACATTAACACATGCATTAACTTTAACTAATTTGGATTAAATTCAATTTTTATTGAAAATTTATCTCATCGACGATCCCAATTTTACCATCAAATGCACAATTACTAAGTAACAACAATGTATATATGTATATATTTATAGTGAAAATAAAAACATATACACGACTACATTAGAGCTCGTAAAATTTTTATATGAAAATTTGAAAAAAAGAAACTTGAACAACTAATCCAAATTAAGAATCCACTGCAACAAAAGAGTGGGTACATAAGAATTCAGCTCTTATCTTTTCCTGTTTTATAACAATAATTATTTATACACTTCTTTTTATTCCTCTTTTCTCTTTTAATATCCTCCATTTACAATCATAACTACATTCTTTTTCCTCCTACACTCTTTTTTTCTCCCCCAATTTGCTATGTACACCACAATACCTTTGCGGTGGCTAACAATAGATAAAGGGCGTTAGGGTTTATAATATTAAATTATGTAAATAACCTCAAAGAGAATAAAACAATATGTGAAAGCTCAAAGTTTTCAATGTTACTCCTCTGAAGCCCAAAAAGTTAAGCAACTTACTCAGGTCAGGCTTGGTCAACAATTTAAAGAACCGAGCTGAGAGAGTTGCTCGAGCAAAGAGATGTCTTTGAGCTAACAAAGAACCACTTGAGTAAGGGGCTTTTGCTTGTGTTAAGGTGTTTGCTTAACTCAAGGGCTGCCTAATAGTAAAGGTTTGTTCAAACAAAAACATCTTGATCAATATAGGGGGTTAACTCGACACATGGGCCGATTGGTATAAGTGACATGTTCGATCTAACAATCGAGTTTCTTTTTCACGGGAGACAATGGGTGACAGATATCTTTTTTAGTTAAGCCCGAACCTATTGGCTTGAAAACTTGCAAATATAAATATATAACTTTAAAACACTTTCAAATGCCAATTGTTGAGAATTTATCTCAAGGACAATCCTACCCACCCTCGTGTTAATGAATACACCATCACCAAACAAAATCACCCATTGTTGAGAACTTGCAAATATGAATATATGAATGTTCATTACATATTTGTATATATCTTGGGCAATTATGTTTTGTCTGTATGAATGTGAGTATCTTTGATTTACGTCTTCATATTGCATATGATGATAATGATTGAATTTAAATAGATGAGTAGTTTAGCTTATATTTGATTTTTAAAAAAATATTTTTGTGGTAAATACTATTTATTAATTATTACTATAATCTGATGCGCCGACTTTGTTTTCACCTTATAAAGAAATAAAATAATTTGATTATTTTTTCAAACAAGGTATTCAAACAAACTAGGTATAGGAATAAAATAGAATGAACAAAAAACACATTGAATTTTGCTCCCTATCGAGATCCACACGAACCGTAATATATGTGTACTTGCAACATATTAGACAATTTATTCAGTACGTGTAGCGTACTGAGGCCACGGATGTCTAAGGCCACGGATGACATGTAGCGTTGAACATCACCAAACCATGACAAAAGTCTCTCTACACATAAATTAGAAAGCAATACAGCCAAAACAATGAGGCTATATTGTAGGATAAAGTCAGCAAGAAAAAAAAAAGTAACATTTCTCTTTCTTTCATACATTTCAACGCATATCAAAGTTTGAATTGCAAACGAATTGTAAGAAAGCAGTGAGTAGGAATGCGATTAGGATCTGATCAGAGACTGTTATCATCTTCTTAGTATTGCTAATTTTTTTGTTAAGACCGAGGAGTGAAGACTTAAGCTCTAACGAGAAGGAGGGCTGCTGGCTTGCATGGGCACCACCTTCTTGCTCGTGAAAGATTAGCTCCCCACTAGCGTATCCATATTTTCCAAAACTCCAATCCTATATATATATATATATATATATATATATATATTTATTGATTTCATTAATATGTATATAAATATAGCATGAAATAGGAAAGTGGGGGCGGAAGGGTGAGGCGGAGTTATTTATATTATATAGCATATAGCAGCATATAGCAAACCTCTAGCAGTTTTCCAATGGTGACAATGATGATATCTGGGCCTGAGGAGAAAGACAGTGGGCCTTGTTTTGAGTGGGCCTGGAACTGGCCTCTCTTGAGAGGAAGATGGAGGCTGACAGCGTGATGGGATTTGGGGGGAGCGTCCTGGTGGACGTAACCCAGTCCCAGATCGGTTTGGGCCGAGTTGGTGTAGTGATAGTACCTGTAAAGACTTAAACTTACAGCCTCCTCGTTTTGATGGGTCGTGGTCGTCCTAAACGCCTGATCACGCCCACGCCCACGCCCAATTGTTTCCCACAAAACTCCACCCAGTTCTTCAGCAATCGCATCCAGTTCGCGTGCAACGTGATCCATCTTTTGGCTGCAAATCGGAAACATTTTTATATGTTTCTTTTTTTCTATTTTTTGTTTTGTGGGTAACTTTCGTTTTCCAGAAATCGTAATGATAATAAGCCAAGGTGATAGTGTGCATAGCAGATGAAAAAATATGAATAAATTACTTATTATTATTACCTGAAACTCGGGGGTTTGCGGGGTCCAATTGGTTGGTGCGGCCACGAACGCATGGCGATCTGGGACGGCGACCACGCGAATTCCTCGCGATAATGGCAGTGGCGGCCGCAATTACGGCGAGCCACCGGCTCCCGTTTCTCGGAGACTCCGAAGACCCATTCGGCCTCGGCGACGGTGGACCCCAATTCCTCGGGCGAAATGCCATGGCCGCTTACCCGGACCACCCCGAACTGCGCCGCCGATTCCAGGAACCGGTCCACCGAATCGGCGTCGCGCGACACCAGCGAATCGAGGTCGATTTCGGCGGGAGCGCCGAGGTGGGCGTCAGCGGGCAGGCATGATTCGGGGAGGGCGAGGTCGGGGACCTGCAGCGATTTGTCGAGGTATTCCGACAGCATGTGGTCGTTCACGGCGGCGCATCGCGATCCCTTGCCGGTCGGGATCGGAGACGGAGGCGGCGGCGCCACCACGGCGAAGCGAGGCCTGTACCGACTTGTTTTCATCCCGCCCGGCAGCAGCGCCCCAATGAAATGTGTCTCCACTCTCCAGGGGAAGGACGCGGTATTATATTATTAATTCGCAGAGTTTGCGGGCCCATAAGCCATGCAATATAGGCGCGTGATGACCACATTCCTTCCTCATATTCCTTCTTTTTCGGAATATATTTTTTTGCACTTTAAAAAAAACAAAAACAAATAATGATAATATATCACCTTTTTTTTGTTGATAGTATAAATAATCAACATATTTTCTTTTTTCATTGAACTGAATCCGTGAGAATTACATTCGGTTCGTTCGCGTATGTATATGTTTATATGAGATGTATGTAACAGATTTTCTATGAAGTTAAACTTTTCTCTTTTTTTCATTTAAAAAAATTAAATAAATGCCACGCATTTGCATTTGCATATGCTTACGGTTGTATTAAAGTAACTCCAAGAGCCTTTTTATAATTTTCTCTACATATATAAAATTTTTCACATGTAAAGAGTTATTTTTTAACATACACTCTAAGGGCCTTTTTATTTTTCAATCTCTATTTTTTATTAAAATAATAATTTATTAATAATAATATTAATTGCACATGAGAGAGGGAAGAGGATTGGCCGCCGGGTCGTCGGATCTGGAGGGGGAGGAGGATTGGCCGCCGGGTCGCCAGATCTGGAGGGGGGAGGAGGACCGGGAGTCGGGGTCGGCATCGGGGGGAGGGGGAGGCGGCCGGGGTCGGGCATCGGGCATCCGGGGGGAGGGCGAGGGGGAGGCGGCCGGGGTCGGGCATCGGGCATCCGGGGGGAGGGCGAGGGGGGAGGCGGCGGGGGTGGGGGGAGGGGGAGGGGGGAGGGGGCGGCGGCAAGGAGGCGTGAGAGGGGAGAGGGGAGGGGAGAGAGAAAAAGAAGATAAAAAATTATGTGAAGAATGAATAGTGACTCTTCATTTGTGAAGAGTTACTGTAGCAATTTGTAGATGTAGAGAGCTTGATGAAGAAGCTGTTAGAGCTCATTTTTGGCATTAGGCTCTCTATTTGAAGATAATAGAGAACTTCTTGAAGTTGCTCTTACAATGGATGGCCAGAATTTTATAGATAACCTTATTCTAATTAACCAAACCAATATTTTATGATTTTCTTAAAGACATATTTTAAGATCAAAACCAAAACAATTATCACGGTAAGAACTTAAACCAAATCAAAAAGTCTTAAAGACATATTTTAAGATCAAAACCAAAACAATTATCACGGTAAGAACTTAAACCAAATCCAAAAGTCTTTCTTTCTTTCTTTTCCAAAATGTAATGCGCTTCTCGTCTTACTTAATTTACAAGTTCGAACACCATTCCTGGAACACACATTTAATCCTCCACGCGAACTTCCTAGCGTTGCCTATAAACTCCCATTTTTATAATTAAACATACCCAATCAAGACACCCACCAGCAAATGGGGAAAACCCCCTTCTTTTTTTCTCATTCTTGAATTGGTCCTAAAAAAACATAGCACTTCATCACAATCGTTCCTACCAGGATATATATATCCTAAATTAACTAGCGCTTTAAAGCAGAACTTCCAAAGGGAGGGGGGCAATAAAGCAACAGACATTCCGATGGGGATGAACATACAAACAAATGATATGGTGGTTGCCACAGTAGGAAAGCCGTAAGATTCCAACAACTTGGCTGCAAAAACATATATTTTCAATATCAAAAGTTACATCAGATATCAGGCACAACACTTCTCCGTGTGTTTCTGATCTATAACACTAAGAAAACATCCTACATGTATAAACATGAAAACAACTTTGCTAGACAAAAACATTGGGGAAAAAAGGGTTTAATTAGAAGAATGTACAGAATGCCTCCAAAAATACATTTCGAAAAAACAAAAACAAAAAAGCTTCAAACGCAGAAGAAGGAACCTATTGTGGTGAAGGTTCCGTCTCAGACCAGTCTGTCAGCATTTACTGTTCTATTCATTTGTACTTCTTGAAGATCAAAGACGACGAGGCATTCCCACAACTTTTATGCAGACAAAGGAGGGAAATCATCTTCATCTTTTAAACGGTAGGACTGTAACCTACATGGCATGGGGAGGGGAAAAAAATGTAAGTACAGACTCATGTGTGTGTGTGTATTCCCTCTGTGCAAAAGTTTTTTTTTTTTTTTGGGAGGGGGGGCTAGACTCCAAAATTTCCATGGCAAACAAACCAAGAGGCAAGAACTTCCATACCTGTCCTCATTTGTATCAAATAAAGGTTTTGTTTGATACTCCGAAACTTGTGGACTCATACTGGAATTCGGTATTATTACTGATGTGCCAGGGTTCCCGCTCCTCCCTACAAGGGGCGCTCCCAATTGTAATTGGGCAAAAGATCCAAACTCAACAACCTTTTCAGGTGGGAGTAATAGCCCAATAGGATTAGAAAACTCCTTCCTCCCAGGGGAATCTGACTGGTTGGGGTCCGATGACTCAAAATCTCCAATCCCTTGCTGAGAAGAAGTGGGTGCTTGCGACAACTCCCGATTGCTTTTATCATATATACTGGTCTCCAGGGAATTAACAGCCCGACTGTTACGAGGAGACCTAACTTGTCCGAGACTCCTTCCTCTCGGCGAGAACCTTGGCACCCTGTTCAACTGATGATTCTGCAAAACACTTTGGATTAAAGGCCAACCAGGTAAACAATTTAACCAGAAATGCAGCACAAAAACAAACTCCTATTGAACAAACGATGGCACCGTGAAAATTAACTTAAAAAAAAACAAACAAAAAACAAGTAGAACGCTGATGTATTCACAAAATTAGAATGAGCATACCGTATTTGGAAAATATGTCCCAGTACCTCGGGGCTTTGGCAACTCCTCCATACCAAAAGGTGAGCCAATAGGCAAGTTCAAAGGAAAGAATGCTGGTCTTGGGACAATTCCATTGGCATTCACATGGGAATATGCACCCCGCCTGAACTGGGGAGGTCTTCGAATTGAATTCCATGAGTTTTTGACCTGGAACGGTGAAGGCATTGGCAAAGGCATAGGTGAAATGGAGGGATTCAAGGAAGACTCATGGCACCACCTACGACCACATTGCAGACTATGAAAGTGAGTATCATACTCTCCATTGAGATCTGCGGCGGTGTTTAGAGCTTCAGGACTTCCAATAACGCCAGCTGGGGTCATCCTTTCCCAGTTACAAGCAATTGGGCTCAAAATCGGATAACTATCAGTTGGTACAGCGGCGGGCATCATCCTCTCCCAGTTTGCATCATCATAGCTGTCTGTATGATTCTGATCTGGGTTTCCATTACCATTCTTTGAATTTTCCATCACAGGGTGAGGGAAATAAAGATGGGGTGCATGATGAGTTTTACCTGACAAAGAATTGCTATCATCACTAGCTGAAGGAGAATTAGTAGTAATATCATGTGAAATTGTCAAATTTCTACTCCTGGAGGTAGCAAGGTCATTTGCATCTCCAGAAAGACGGGACCCAGCAACTGCAGCCACATTTGGAAAATTTTCAGCTTCAGACATCCCTGTAGCAAGAATACTTTCCAAGGAGCCCTTCTGAAACTCGTTCAGAGTTCTACTTACTTTCATTTTTGTACCAGACATGCTCATATCAACAATTCCATTTTGCAAGGATTCCTCAGAGCCAAATCTATTTTCTGCACCATGATCAGCTGACGTCGATAAGAACACAGTCTTATCTTCTTGGAAATAATGCTCAGTTGACATCCCATTACCATATCCCCCCTTGTAGTCAGACAGTGGGTAGAAATCATGAACATCAGGCCTCTGCCCACTTCCATGCCTATCCAAAGTGTTCATGAAAAATTTTCGGAGTTCATCGGTTATGGTCCCTTCTGGTTGCAGAAGTATCCTTCCAAGTTTTCGAGCACCATATGTGAAAGCACTTCGTATTCGATAAGAGTTCCCTGGACAGATGAAATCAGGGTATTACTAAAAAAATTTCTTAAATGAGCCAATCCAACAAATCGAAAGAATTGCTTACTTATTTTGTGTGCAAAAGTAAGCAAAGCCATAAAATAAGTGAAATGATTTTATAATAGATTATAGAAGTCCTACTGTAATCAAATATTGGTTAATTTACCATTTTCAAAAATTAAACTTATACACATTTTCCCAAGACCCCCACTAAATTCCATGGGTATTGGGTACATCATGCCCACCCTGTACCTTTGCTGATACTGCGGCCGAGGTTATTATTTTCTTTAAGTGGATCAACTATATTCAAATGCTTCTGGATAAATGTTCGTGAATTTATCTCAGGTCCCCTTGAAGGTACTGAGAAGGTTTCCACACATTCCCTGAGAAATTCATTGCTGAGCAACAAATCAAGGCCACCATTATCAGGTCTTTCAGCTGAAAAAGGATAAAGAATGATGAGTATCTCAAATAAAGTACAGATGAGGCTTAGCATGTGACATAAAAGGGAACATACCGATTATCTCAGGCAATGAGGATATGTGAACACGACCGTTCACACTGATGCAGTAATTGTCCCAATCAAATTTGCTAAAATAGTCCAAAAATGTATATAAAACCTACAGAGCAAAAGCATTATTACTAGCTGAATTCAATCAAACTGATGCATTTAGATGGAATAGCAACGAAAATTCCCACTAGCACTCACCGCAAGAGGACCATTTAAAGATGAGTGGAAAAGATGGAAGATATAGAGGACCAAAGTCTCCAGAGCATAAGTAGAAATCAAACCATGATGAGCACCAAGAATACGGCTTTCATAATAACACCATGCCTTTATCAATATTATACTGCGTTTGAAAAGGTTATCGTTTCCAATGAGGCGATCAACCTGAACAACACCAAAAAGTTAACCACAAAAGAAACTTTAAGAATATCCCCCATGTCAAAATATAAATCCCCACAAATTATGAATTCATATTCTACAACTCTTGGGACTCTCAGCCTAAATTAACAAAATTACAAATCTAATACACATTAAAAACAAAATTTAAAAAATAAAAATACATGCATGCAGTTTCATTCTCAGTTATTAATCATAAAATTAAACATCAGTGGTCATACGACTCACATCACATGATGACTTATGTGCATATCGTAATTTGAGATATATACAGGGATAAGATATCCTGTGAAGTGAACAAAGGATAAGAATATATTATTAACAATATTGATAATGCAACAGCTTGGTATGGTAATAAGACAGAAGTCAGAATCTGCTGAATATCAACTAATGGCAAACCTTTAAAAGCCATAAACACTAAGTATAAAAGATAACTTGCGAAACAACTTTTTGTGGGGCAGGAAAAAGAAAAATATGGCTCCCTATTGAAAACCCCACCAAAATGCAACCATAATGAAAGCCGTTAATGATAAACATAAACCTTAAAGACAAGGGTGCAAACCCATTGCTCCTCATACTTCCCCACCTTCACAATGAAACTCTAATACTAGAAAAATACATCACACAACAATTGGTGTAGAAACCCTATCATGGTTTTATCTTTCTAAGGGATCTTAAGAAAATTTTAGTAGACTGAAATTTTATCTTTTGAAGGGACCTTAGGCCCCGTTTGGTAACTATCTCAATTCCGTGTTCCTGTTTCTCAAAATCAATCCCATCCCAGACGCTTCCTTTCTGTATTATCATTCCATAAAGTAATAAAAAGCATGTTTGGTAATCAAAAATTAATCCTAAAATATTGAGAAAGAGAGCATAAAACTTGTTTGGAAAAATTTGCAATCCACTAGTGCAATCTTTAATCTCCTGTCCATTTCGCTCTTCTTGATGATGATCTGGACTCTTTGATGTTGACGGGATGGCTTGGAGGTCACTAGATCAAGACTTCAGTGGGCAGAAACGACTTTCAGGAGTAGAGGTGGCAGCAGAATGGCGAGGAGATCTAGAGTGGATGTTGGCACTACAGTGGCGGCAGCTGGTCTAGAGGGTTAGATTGATGGAGGGAGAGAGATGAAAAGATGTGGGCAAGTTATTTCATCACTGACTTTTTATTAAAGAAGTGTTCCACAATCAAAAAAAGAACAGAATATTTGCTAAACATATTTATCATTCTCAGATCCTATTAAGAGGGAATGAGATGAAAAAACATGGAATGAGAATGTTGCCAAACAAAGCCTTAGCCTTCAAAATAACAACAGCCACAGAATTACATTCACAGTGAAAACATATTTACAATAAAACCCCTTGGATGCTTTTTTAAGTCGAAATATGCCTCCAGAATATAAGAAGACAAATTGACTCAATGAAATTCCAAGGGTGTAAGAAAAAGCTATGGACTGGCCAAAACTACTTAGATTGATTGTGACCGAAGAAGCAATAGAATTATCCTCTTGGATAAAAAATGCTTCGAAAAATGTACTTCTC
>CM042092.1:15067497-15283096 GCA_023512835.1 Taxillus chinensis | reverse complement strand
TTGCTTACCATATTTGAAATACTCCAAGTTCTTTAACATTTTCTCATGCTCTATAGAGGGTGTTTTAACATGGTTTCTAGTTAAATTAAAGATACAACATAGTTGACCTAAACTTTTACTCCTTGAACATTTGTGCAGAGGCCATTAATCAAATCAATAATGCGTAAACCATTATAAAACTTTTCAATGTCTTTAGAAAGTATATCATGTGCTCCCGAGCACAGTTCACACATACCATTGTTTTACTTTGCTTTATCTCTTCAATCTAGGACTGGTTAAATTAATGGAGCACCTTCCAGTTATAAATAAATGTGGGGAAAATCTATTCTTGTTGCCATTGTTGTTTCTATCTATATGAAGTAGATAAAAAAAGTATTCAAGTTTAGCATATTATTTTAAGGTATCGAAGAGAAGGCCAGGGCTTAAAAAACAAAACAGTTTGAAATGTATTGATTCGTAATACACAAATTATTTATACCATGTAAGATAATATGTGGGAAATAAACAGTTCAAACATAAAAACACACGCACACATGCTTTGGGTCATATGAGAAGCTTCAACATTTCGAGCCAAATACCTTTGAAAAATTCTAAGTATACTTTGAGGTGAGCTTCCATATCTTAAACCATCGATATCTCAATAATGAGCATAACAACTTCGAGACAAGCTCTGATATATCAAACTAATGAATTTGATCTGAATCCTTTAATACTCTTTGATATTACTTAGAGATCTCAAATTGAGTAAATACCTTCGAATCAAGATATGCCAAAGACTTTCAAATCAAAGTGCTAACTCAGAGTAAATCAATGTACTTCAACATTGGCACATTTTCCTGTAAAACTTAGTAAAACAATATACAAACATGAAAAGCTAGAATTTCAAGAATATAACTTTAAATATATGCCTTAATAAAATCAAATCTATATTGTAATCAAGTACCATATAAATGTGATCAACTCAAGTTTGTCAACATGGCGTACATATCACAAAAAAAAAATTTAAAGCTAGGAATTTAGATTTATACCATTTTGTCAAACCTTCCAATGATCAAGTTGTCTCACTCAAGTGAATCTTGTTTAATGTTTCAATGATCAAGCTATCTCACTCCAATGACTTCTTGTCTCTTACTTTATATATATAAACATAGGTTACATATATATATATATATATATATATATATATATATATATGTGTGTGTGTGTGTGTGTGTGTGTGTGTGTGTGTGTATATATATATATAGGCGTGACGACCCATAAATTGAAAACTTATGATTCTATTAGTGCTTTTGCTTCATCTTCTAAGAATGATAACTCATGTAGAATCTCTACTAGAGTTAATACTGTTGAATACATCTTTCCTTCCTTTTATATGAATGTCAGTGGAAACAAACTTAGTATTGAAGCCTTATAATATCAGCATTAATCTTCTTGTTTCATATCGAATGAGTTTTGTTTTGAAGATTTTTTATTTCGAATGAAGTCTCGAAAGTCTTTTTTTTGCATCGTAACTTGTTTTGTATCTTTCTTTGAATATGCTCATTGAAACTTGTATCAAATCTTCTCTTTGAACCTTGCTTCAAATCTTTTCTTTAAACCTTGTATCAAACCTTCTTTCTTGAGACTAGAATCCTTAATTGAATTTATCGAGTCTTCATACTGAAACTTCTATTGAGACTTGCTTTTGATACTCTGTATCAAAACTCTGTTTTCCAAATCATGTATCAAGCTTGTTTTGCTTTGAGTCTTCTATTCCGAAACTAAGCTTAAGTTTTATATCGAATATCTTATACCCAATGAAGTCTCAACCTGAAAGAAGTTTCGATCCAAAATACAGTTGTGATCCGAAAATAACTTAACTAATAAATCATCAATTTTACCATTAACCTCAGATGAAAAAGTCAATAATGAAAATGAGATAGTTTAAACAAATTAAGAATTCAACACTCAACAGTTAACACTAAGAATCTATTTTAGGGATCCCATACCTAAAAATAAGACAAAAATAACAATTAATATTATACAAGTTTTATAATAGAAAACATACATCATATATGATAAAATAACATAAAATAACAAAGTTTTATTATGTTAATAAGATATTTTCACAAATTATTTAAATTTTTATATAATAGGTATGATTTCATTTTCTCAATTTACAATTTAATAAAGAAAGTTTTAAACATTAGAAGTTACATAACAACTAGCTTATAAATATAAGGGAAGTTGCATTCTAGAATTGTATGAAATATTATACATAGTCGATAGGAATAAATATACATAGGGATGCAAAGTGTACTCAAGTTGAGTAAGTTTTATGTGAATATAAAATAGTGGGTACATGTAAAATTCAAACCCAAAAATGTAATCTAGATTTGGGTTTGAGTTCAAGTTTAATGGTATCCGACCTCAAACTTGACTATAAACCTAAACTCGAACCCACTCACTTTAACTTTTGTTACATTTTATTATTAGTTATTCCAATAAAAAATATTCATAATTTTAATATAGTGAGTTATAAAAACATACATTTTGATAATGAATTCCAATTTCTAAAATTTAATGATTAAATTTGATTATTAATTTCTTCTACATCATTTATAAATGTTTTATTATTGATGGTGTAATTTAGGTGATTTTGACATTTAAAAAATAAATAATTATTTTGAGATTTTTTTAAATTATAATATTAGTTTTATTAAAAAAAACTTTTAAATATATTAATTAATATGAGACTATATCCAATGCATTAATTAAAGACATAGTTAAAGTAGTAAGAAAAGCAAAATTTTACTTTTATTTTTGCTTTAATTGAAGATGTTATGTCATCAAATAATATTAATTCCACAACTACCTCACCATCTATCCCCCTTCCTCTTTGTTTTCACTCGCCCCAAACTTAGCTCCCCAATTTGAAAAATCCCAGCCACATTTCCATACACCAATCCACGAGAATGTCAACAAATTTAGGGGGCAACCGACAACCCATTAAACATCCCACAATATCAACAAAGACTTAGAAAGGAAAAGGAAAATCACAATCTAGAAAGCTTGAGCGAATCATGAAAGAAACCAAGTTGGGCAATCTTTGTTTGATCGAATCATGGAAGCGTCACCCCCTTCACAACCCCTTCCCTTTGCGCCACCCCTTCTCACATCACCCACCTCCACGGCTCCCTCCCCCCGTTACTCACCTCCACAGCCCCATCTCCCTGTTACCTGTCCACAAAACTTCTGCAGCGATTGTGTCATTTGTGTACATGCCTTGATAGGGGCCTTGTCTCTGACTTTTTCGTCCTGGCAAGGAGCGGTGCTAAAACCCCTGGCGGCGTTAATCGCGACCGGCATGGTCCTTTGGTTCGTTCCCCATGGTGAGGTTTTGGGCAAGAGAAATACAGAACTCACGGGATGAGATCTCCTCCTCACGTATGGAGGTGTGAAGAAACTTCGTTTGAGCATCTTACCAGAATCCTTGAATTAGGAATTAAAAATTTGGTGGTGAGGAAGATATAGGTAAAGAATAGATTGGAAAAATAATAATTAAATAAAAATATAAATTATATAATATTAAAATATTATTAGCTAAAATATCATATGGCTTTTACCTAACTAAAATTAACTTATAAGAGCATCAGGTGCAGCCTCTTCAAATTTTTAGTTAAATTTACTTATATGGAACAATATGAGCCACAAATTATACTCAAGATTTGTATTTTAAATACAAATTTTATTAAAATCCAAACATCGAAACATTATATTTAAATTTAACCAAATTTAGATAATTGGTGTCTCGATGTTTGGGTTTTAATAAAGTTTGTATTGAAAACACAAATCTCGAGTATAATTTGTGGCTCATATTGTTCCATGTCGATAAATTTAGCTAAAAATTTGAAGAGGCTGCACCTGATGCTCTAAGAGTATTTACTATAGACTCTATATATGTATTTTTTTTGTTAGTTTGAAGAGTTAGTTTAACAAAAATACCTTAAAACTATAATTTTCAAACTCTCTAGTCTAACAAAAAATTTAACAAAATGAATAGTAACTCTTTAAATTTAACCAAATACTATTCACTCTCTATTTATTAAAATATTATATTTTCTCTCACCATATTTACTTTTCTATTTCTTTTTTCTCTTTTCATATTTACTTTTCCATTTAAAATAATAAATAAATATTTAAAAAGTAATATTTTAATTGATAAAATGGTTAAAATAGAGAGACTAAAATAGAGATATTAAAATAGAAAAGATATACTTTTGGTTATTTTGAAGAGTCAAATTTGAAGAGCGTATAGTGGATGCTCTGAGTAAATAAATTTAATGGATTATCCTAAACATGACAAAACTATTTGAGGAGAGTATCCGAGTGGGAAAAATCCGAGTTCATAACATTATAAATGCATTCCTATTGCATCATCACTTTTTTGTGCATCATCACTTTTTTGTGCATCATCACAAATGCATTTTCTTAACATAACAATTACATTATCAAATATTTAAATGCATCTTAACAATTACATTATTAAACCAAATATTTAAATACGTCTTAAACAGCAAAACAGCTGCGATAACGTTTTAATGGCGACAACCACCACCACCAGTTCAGCGCTTCCGCCGTCGAAGCTCCATTTCCATGTCTCCTTCTCTCGTTCACGAACTGAAACTGCCTCACCATCACCATCATCATCCATCTCTCTCGTCATATCTCACCTTCGAGGACTGAAGCTCTCTCGCAGATGCCCAACAACTCCTCGCTCCGACGACTCAAACAGACGCAGAGTTCACAGTTCATGCCTGAGCGACAATTCAGCTCACGGTCGGACCCAATATCAGCCTCTCTCTGATTCTAAACCCACCCATCTTCTAGTTCAAACCTGGTAACGCTTCATTCCTTTCGTCTCTCTATATTTGATCAAAGTGTGCGTGTTCTTCATTTGAGTGTTGCTGTTGTCGTGTGATTCTCGTTGGTCATGGAAGTGCATGGAATTGGAGGGGTTATCGAATTCGCTATCAGTTCTGTGGGAGCTCTGGCCCTGCTTTGGTTCTAGTTCATGGTTTTGGGGCAAACTGGTATGTGTTCTATTTTGTTTGTTTCTCTTTTTAAGTGGCCAATTAATTGCTACACCCTTTAGGGGGGTTGTTTGGCATTTAAGGGTATTTTCTTCTGTTGCTGTAACTACTGCTCTATTGCTGTTTGGTGTGTGTGTGCGCGCGCGCGCGTTACATATTAAAAGATTTAAAAAAATCAGAAATTGAAATTTTAGTTGCTAACATAATGGCCTTATGGGTTGATGTTCATACCCTTAGATTCTCATTTTTGAAATAAATAAATATAATAAAATAAAATGAGGACTGCGCGCCAAACACATGTTTCAACTACCCATCCAAATGGGGCCTAAATGTTCTAATGTTTTTTTATATGCGATGCCATGTACTTGAAGTTTCATGTTCTAGAGGTAGTATGGATTGAGGGTTATAGAGGGAAAGGGAAGACAATTCCCTAATGCGATGTGGAGCAGCCTAGACCAAGCCTTAAGTTCTATATGATATGAAGTAAGATTTTTTTACTTTTGGATAAATTTTACTGCTAACAATATACACGCAATATCATATAAAATGGTTTTCTGTGTTTTCTTGAGTTTGGAAAACTGATTCCATACTTCTGTGGTTTTGCTTGTGGCATAGCCTAAGAAGATCAAAATATTTGAGGCTGATGCCACAAACATGTTGGACACTAATGTGCTTGTTACAGAATAAGCTTTTTTATTTTTATTTTTTCCATTGGGTTTATTGATATTTAGTTTTTTGGTATATTAGTTGTTTTAAAGGAGCTAGAAGCAGCATCATTTCTTCTTTCATGCAGGATATGTGACTTGGACACTTTTGATTCATTCTTTGGCCTCCATATGGTTTTTTTTATTCTACAAATCTTTAACAATTTCACAGCATAGATGGGAAGATCAATATTTTTGATGTTTATTTTATATAGCATTGATTTTTGAAAAGATTGATATTTAGTTATTTAGATTGATATTCATGTCTAGTTTGTAGTCTTGATGCTATTTTCTTTATTAACAGTGATCATTGGCGGAAAAACATTGCATTTCTCTCAAAATCCCATAGGGGTGTATTCCATTGATCTCATTGGTTATGGTTACTCAGACAAACCAAATCCCCGTGAGTTAGACACGTCCTTCTATACATTTGAGACATGGGCCACCCAACTAAATGAATTTTGCATTGATGTGGTCAAAGATGAAGCCTTCTTTATTTGCAATTCTATTGGAGGTATGATCATCATCATGCAAATGTTTTGGTTATGTGGATATTCAATCACTGGTCCTATGTTTTCCTGCTTGATTGAGTTATCCTTATGTTACTTTTTGAAGTCAAGAGACTTTAGAGTTTAATTTAAAATGATTATGAACTGGGCGTTTGTATTTTAAGCTCATTTCAGACATAGGCTTTGGTGATAACGCATCTTCTGCTCTCTTTCCAAAGGACTTGTTGGTCTTCAGGCTGCAGTTATGCAACCAGAAATCTGTAAGGGAATTATTCTTCTAAATATCTCTCTCCGCATGCTTCATATTAAAAAGCAGCCTTGGTATGGACGGCCCTTGATCAGATCATTCCAAAGTGTTCTGAGGTGAATTCTTTTTCTTTTTTTCTTCTTTTTTGGCATATTTCTTTTACACATGTATGTGCTTAGGATTTTAGATATCCAAGCTATTGTCAAATTGGCACAGGAATACTGCATTGGGGAAACTGTTTTACAAAGCTGTTGCCACTCCAGAGTCTGTGAGGAACATTCTTTGCCAGGTATGTATCCCTCTTTACCAACATGGAAACATGTTGCTCTTCTTAAGTGATGATAATTTAAATTTTTTACTTCCTCTGGAATTTCAAATTATAATTAACTTGGGACAATGCCAAGTCATACCTTGTTTAACTACTGCCAGTGTTTTATTTCAGTGTTACCATGACAGTTCCCAAGTGACAGAAGAATTAATTGAGAAGATCCTTCTTCCAGGACTTGAGCCTGGTGCTGCAGAAGTTTTTCTTGAGTTCATCTGTTATTCAGATGGCCCTTTGCCAGAGGAACTATTGCCTCAAGTCAAAGTCAGTTTCTGCGGTGTGGTTCATAAAGAAAACATATTGCAGCTAGCACTAGTAGAAAATTGTTTTTTATGAATGTTTTGTCTGCTTTCCATCCTGAATTTGACCTTTTCTTTTACAGTGCCCCGTTTTGGTCGCATGGGGTGACAAGGATCCATGGGAGCCTATTGAACTTGGGAGAGCATATTCGAAATTTGATTCTGTAGAAGACTTTGTAGTTTTCCCTGATGTTGGCCACTGTCCTCAGGTCACTCTTTCTACAACTCTCACACGCATGCCAGTTTTCCTGGCTGTTGCCATGCAGACTTTGCATTTATTTTAGCTTCTGAACAATTTCATGGACAACACACCAAATTAACCCAATACCCACAGCAGCCTTTAAGAAATGAGCACACACCTTTAAATAATGAAAGGGCTGAAAATGGTCCATAAAAGCAAAACCATTAGCTGCCAGAACAGATGGAAAATAAATTTTCTTATATTTCAAGGATTGGGGAAGAAGACCCTAAGTGGGCCCTTGCATTTTGTTTTATAAAAATAGACATATGACTTCAATCGTCTATGATTGTGTTTTTTATGAAGGACGAGGCACCTCATCTTGTCAATCCACTCATCGTGTCTTTCGTAGGCCGGCATGCTGCGCCGAGAGTTTCATATTCATGAAAATGGTGTAGTTTCAGTGGGTTTGGTGATGATACATATTCCATAACACTTAAAGACCTTTTACGCGTTCTTTTTCTCAATGCTGTTCCTCATCAGATGCAAGTTTATACACACAGCAAGCAGCGTTAGGCTGCATTTGGTTTACGTAATCATGTTTTTAGTCTTGGAAATGTCACTCGATGTGGCCATCCTTCTATACAGGTCAAACACATTTTTTATGTCAGTTGTCAAGAAATTTACATGACAGCTTTTTCATGTAGTACTGAATCAAGATTTTCATTAATACAGGCATACATCTACTTGACAGCTTCTTTAATGTATTACATTAAATCAAAAAAATTCGTTAATGCACGCTGGTTGCAGAATATTAAGGTGATGCCATTTGGTTGAACATTGATCAGTATGGACTAAGCTATTACTGAGACGACTACTCATATTGGGTTTCTCCTTTCTCAAGTCGAATTATTTTCTTCTATGGGCTATCTGATCATTGTGTTACGCAGGCATGAAAAGAAAGAATTTGAAAGTTTTTGCACGATTCAATAGGATATGCCAAGATGAATATTCCTCAAGGCTTCAAAATATACCCCATACTATGCTTGTATCATGAGAATCAACTCCCGTTTTGTTTCATTTTTATTTTAAATTTCCCTAAGATTTTCTCTGCAACTTTGAATAATAATAGAAATAATAATAATCTTAGAGTTCTTCTGGCCTTCGGATAGTTTGTGAATATGGTAGCCATTTCTCAATGAATTGGGATAGGATTGGTTGAGTTGGTTTCAGCCGGTTTTGGTCTATGGTAGGATGGTTGTTAGTTGATTTTTCACCAAAATATTTTGCACTTATCGATCTTGGAATATGTTTTTTAATATATATATATATATATATATATATGAATATATATTTTTTCTGTTAATATATGCAAAAAAATATAACGAGTACAAGTGTAATTATAATCATTATCGCATGGTCCAGATCAATTGTAATTTTAAAAATAATTTATTTGCTATAGTATCTTATTATAGTTAAATGAAAGTACGATCTAAACCGTTTAATTGATCAAACTACTGAAATTATACTTGTACTTATTATTTTATTTTTATATTTTTTTTATATTAATAAAGAAATTTAATATATATATGAGAAAAATAAAAAGAGGTTTCTTATAGAAAATAAATACTTTTATAGAGCTTAATCCTATCTCTTAAATTCAGGCTTGGCCCCATTTTAACTCAAGCCCAATTAATACAACCCATGAGTTTTCATTTGTTTTAAAATTTAAACAGAAAGGAAAAGAATTAAAACAAAAAAAATGATTTAATCAATAAAAATAAAAACACAACAATAAAATGATGAATATTCAAAATTCAAAATATTATATGTGAGTTATGACAATCCCAAATAGTTTTTAATCTCATCTATCCTATAGTTTTGAATATTCAATTTTTACTCAATCTTTTCATAAAGATCAAGTAAGAATATCATGTCCAATTTGATAATTCAATTGGACATGTTTCATCCTAACATGTCTCCTCTTACCATTAAAAAGTGAGTGGTCTATGTAGCTTGATTATCAAAAAATAAACTTAAATAGCTCATTTATAAGCTAGATATAGGAATATCCAAGATTAGGTCTCGTATCCACTCAAGATTAGGACTCGTATCCACCCAATAATAATATGTCTTGGATTTCCATATAATAATAAATAGACTTACTTTTCATTTTTTAGTATCAAATAACATTGAAAAATCCTTCTATAACAAGAGGATAATTATAATTTTTAGATCCTATTATACCTAATTTGGATATATAATTTATAGTGGCAGTTAACATGAGAAGTGCAAAATCAAGTATTTTTCCCATAAAGCTTTAAATGTGAGTGGTTTATGGTTGGTTTGAGTTCATCTTCATCACCAGTTAAGAAGTTTGTTTCACGTCATGATCTTGAGTTTTATGTTCCACTCTTTAAGTTCGTCGGCAACCTGCAAACTCTTTTCTCTTATTCTCTACTATTAGACGATCAAGTTTCTCATTTGTCAATGCCATAGACCTTGTCACATTAATTATAGCTTTAAAAATTTAAACTCAATTTTCACTATAAGGCCTCAAACCGTTACTTGTTCATCTCTTTCCTCATATTTCTATGAAATTTGATAAAAAAAAATGATGAAGAATAATGAATAACGATGAAGGACACTTGATCTTCTCAATGATCTCTCAGTCAAACCATTAAATTGTCAATAACCTTTATTAAAATCCAAAGCTAGATAAATTTGATTAAATCCATTCACAAAATTGAATAATTGATCTTCTAAGGTTGGTTAATAGAATTTACTCAAGCTATCTAACTAGTTAACTAAAATATACCGAATTATAAGGAAAAGCCTTAAGAACAAATTTATTAATCTCCAATCCTCTCTAAGTTAGAGGTCTTGATGACATCATATATGCAGAAGTTTTTAACAATTGAAAACCCTAATCCTAAGGACCTTTTTATTCGTAAAATAATTTATAGAAATAAGAAATACATTAATAACATTGAAAAATCTTAATTGCTGCCTAATACAAATTGATGACCCCATAAATATGTTGCACAAATCATTTTACACGATATATGCACGAAACAACTTTCTTTCCATTGCATAAAATGCAAACTATATAAGACTTCAACCCTTCTTCAGCCCAAATCGTGTACTACCAGAATCGATTAGCGTTTCGTGTCATGATTCCATTGTCATTGCTTTGATTCAATCCAGCCTCTAAGTCAAATCTGTCTCATCAGCCTCCAACTAAGCTTTTATGATAGATATCTGATTGTGATCACTAGTGAGTGCCAGCATATGCTAGTGATAAGTATGTACATGAAACTTTTTGTGCTACTGGTATTTAAGGGTGTAAAACAGACCAATTCGGTCCGATCTAATCCGTCGTAGAGTAGGCCTAAACGGACGACCAAGGATAGATTGATCCATTCTTGATAGAATGAGTAAAATTAATAGGTTTAGAGTATAAGTATTAATATATTAGATAGAATAAGTAATAGGTTTAAATAAAATAAATATCGGTTTGCGTCCATATGAATTTGATCCCCGTGAACCAAATTTTTCTTGGTTCGATCCGCTGCAATCCGCACGTCCGCAAACCACTAATCCATTTTACACCCTACAGGTATCTAAACTACTTCAAAGCTTATTAATGCAATAGAGTCATGCATGCAATCAGCAGCCTGGTTCATTTATTAGTGGTGGTGCTGAGAAGGCTTCCATTGTAAACCGCAATATTATTTCACTACAGATGATTTCTTGATTGCACGAAAACTAAAGAATAATGAGAATGAAATACTACCATTTATAATCAAAACTCCTACAAACAGTAAAAATCACGTATGAAAAAGAATCGGGGTGACATTACTCATTTTCTAGGCAACCAAAAAACAGAGTGAATTTCTTGTTATGCTGGAAAAACAATTACTACTTCAAAAAATTCTAGCCACTTGCACACTCTAAATAAAAGGTTAATTACTGAGACTTGCTCTATTTCACTCTGACTTCAGAAGAACTAAGTATTAAGATAAAGGCCAGATGACTGCAACCATCCACAGCCAGGACAAATTTGATCACAAATTAATAATAATAATAAACAAAAATTACTGAAAGAGACAAGATAGAAGACCAATTAAAGACTGAGGCCTGACAAGCTTATACGGGAATTAATTTCTACAGTAAACATTCACACCGGTAACATGACAATGGCGTTGAGTTAGAATCAGTTCATGAGAATGGAGTGTAAAAGACTTGAAAGGCACACTAAAATCCACGATTGTTATTCTTATTCTTATCATATCTTTCTTCTTCGTTTTCTTCTCTTCTTTCATTTTTTCTTTCCATTTACATTAGCCATCTCCCTATTTCAAATGCAGCTTTGCTTTCCGAGACTACATGAAGCGCACAAGGGCATACAAATGAGATAGAATAGCTGACCCTAAGGAAACAAGGGTATGATATCTAAAATTTTACTAAAAACAAATAAATAACGTATTCTCGTTTAATGTTGAATGGATCCCACTAATAAATTCAATACAAGGAGCAGATACAAGTTAGTATGATAGGAACTGAGAAGACAAGAAGAAGAACCAAATATACCATAAATGGTAAGAACTATCATCCAGAATTATGAAACAAAAACTTATCAATAAACAAACACATACAAAACGAGCTGTATTACAACTTCACCAGAGCATCAAGAAAAGGTATCCCCAACATGGTCAGCATGTATTAACGCCATCCTTGCAATCACTGGTCAAGTTATTAAAGGTCTCCACTCGTGTCTTAGCCCTATAAAGGACTTCAGTGTCCACTGCAGCTCTCATATACCCATCAAAGTTGACAGGGTGACCACCATTCAAAATCCTCGTCTCATTGTACCACTCACTTGTATTTCCCCATAGCTCCTTGTAATCATCTAGCAAGTGAACCTTGTATTGAGACCTCAATTTGTCAAAGTAATTATAGAATGGTTCATTAGTGGCAACATAGAGATTTCTCCAAGGCTGAACTATCCCTCGAAGCTTTGATAGGAGGGCATCAGGAGACGTATCAGCATCCAGATGAGGCCACAGCTCCTTGTTCAGTGATTTCTCTCCTCGAACCACATGAACAGCATCAAAATCCCAATCCATCTGGCCACTAATCTCGGAAACTATATTCATCAACCTCTTAGATTTCCACAAGGCATGCCATGGCCTCTGAATGTTTTTAGAAGCCGGACCTTCACACACCCTGTACCAGTAGTTATCTGGCTCAGGACCATCAAACTGCCTCCAAATTATTGTGCTTCTATCTTTCTTAAGCTGCATAGGCGTAACCTTGTAACTTGCAACTTTTCTAACTGGGATCTTCCTCTTATGTGTCCTATCCCATTGCTTCCAATCTTGAAGAAATTCACCTTCCTCCACAATAGATGCCACGTCCTTAAGATGCTGAAAATCAAAATAAAACCGAAAATCCTTTCCCTCCTCCTCCTTATTGCTTGGATTATAAGTTGCAGCCAAGCACACGCTCAAGTCCATCACAAATGTTCTATTCAGATATTGAGCCTCCCCAAGAGCACACAAGAAACTCCAGAGATAATGATTCATCCCTTTACAATAATCTCCACCGCGCGAGTAATACAAGTACCTCCCCTTCCTCAGGGCATTTTCTGAACCCACAATAGGGATTGTGTCATTGATCTGATCATCTCGCAATGGAAGAGTAATTCTCTTTCCCACCGCCAACAACACCAACACCTCCGGGGGTGCTGGTTCTGGTCCTCAATGGCCGCCGAGCATTGATCCCCGAATGCCAACGACCCAATCTCTTCACCTCGTAAGTGCAATTTCTGCCAAACCCAATCCTAAACCATCTAAAATCCCTATACCTCCTCCAAGACTTCTCCTTCCTGTTGCGAAACCTCCACGCGACGTGGCACTCGTCCGCCCTGGACCCATTTGACGGCGGCGCCTGATACTCCAAGAACACGATCGACTTGAAATGCCTCAGATTAAACTTCTGCACCGCAATCAACACCCGCGGGTCGGAGCAGTTGACCGACTTCAAATCATCGTCGCAGCTGGGTTCGGGGGCGGACAAATTGGCGAGCTTCTCCTCAGATTTCTCGATCACGGCCTCGGTGATGGCCGAGGAAGCAGCAATGGCGGGGCGCAAGGGGGCGGCGAAGTCCTCTCCGGTCTTGAGGATGGGAGTTGTCGTTCTTGAAGGTGGCGTTCTCGACCTGGCTGAAGAGGTTGGTGAGGGCCGGGGAGGACTCGAGCCAGGGTCCGGGGCTGGTAGGTGACGGCGATGACAGTGAAGACGAGGACGAAGAAGACAAAGATGGAGAAGCAGACGTTGCTTACGAGGCGTATCAGGTTTTGCCCTATGGGCTCCGTTAGGGTTTGGTCTTTCATGGACAGCCAACCACTACCAAGCTAACTAAAGTTGTATACCAAATATGTATATATATATATATATATATATATGGATTGCCACAATCTTCTGTATTCACCGATTCAGTAAGGAAGTAAAACGATACATTGTGTGAACAGAAACGAGCTGATTTTGAAGCAGAGAAGAGAGAGAGAGAGAGAGAGAGAGAGAGAGAGAGAGAGAGTTACCAATAAACAGATTTGAGATTTGGTACAAAACAATGCAATAACAGAGGTGGTGAATGAGAGAGATGTGTAATTAGATCTTGGATCTGAGCAAGCAGTGAGGTTTGGGTTGGTGAAGAAGATGGAAGAAACACAGGTGACGTGTGGGGGGAGTAAAGCAGAAGCTAGTTGGGATTGGGAACTTGGGATGGGATGCCGGTTGACGGGACGTTCCAACAGATCTGAGCCGCGGACCGCCGGTTCAGAGGTTGGGCGGTTGAATCGATCGAACTCGAACCCTACATAAATAATAATAGTAATGAAATCAATTAAAAATGAACCGGCGGTACGCGGTTGAATCAGCGCTTTTATTTAGACCAATAATCAAACAATATCTAACATGCGACAAAGAAACAAGACAACTAAAATAATGAAAAGTTAGTTTTGTATCATATCTATCATTTGGTCTCATAACTCAATCATGAATTGTTGGTTTTTCGAACCCCAGGGTGAACCATTTCTTTCACGTTCACCTTTATTATTAACATATGTTGTTGTAAAAGGCAAATTAGGTTTATCAAACTCTTGAAATAAAATGTCATTCAATTTTTTTCGAATGAAATTGTGTACTTCAAAACAAACAAGCAATCATCATATCTGTGTGTGATGAAATCAAAATGTAAAGGTGCCTAGATTTGAAAAAGGAATGACAAGTAAATCAACAAGCTTAACTTTCATATATATATAAAGAAGGTGTACAACATGGTATAAAAGACTAGATATGGGATTAGGATAATCTTGTAATGTTGATGTGTTGGTTCCTAAGTTGTCAACTAAAGGAAAGTTGAATATCCCACATTGGAAAATAAAACTAATTTCATCTAAGTGTGGAAAACATATGAAACTATAAGCAATGCATGTCCTAAATTTATCTAGGCACTAAGAGGAATTGGTGTTTTATTATGGTGTTTATTGTTCCCACAGAGTTATACCATTGTTTTACTTTGCTTTATCTCTTCAATCTAGGATGGTTAAATTAATGGAGCACCTTCCAGTTATAAATAAATGTGGGGAAAATCTATTCTTGTTGCCATTGTTGTTTCTATCTATATGAAGTAGATAAAAAAAGTATTCAAGTTTAGCATATTATTTTAAGGTATCGAAGAGAAGGCCAGGGCTTAAAAAACAAAACAGTTTGAAATGTATTGATTCGTAATACACAAATTATTTATACCATGTAAGATAATATGTGGGAAATAAACAGTTCAAACATAAAAACACACGCACACATGCTTTGGGTCATATGAGAAGCTTCAACATTTCGAGCCAAATACCTTTGAAAAATTCTAAGTATACTTTGAGGTGAGCTTCCATATCTTAAACCATCGATATCTCAATAATGAGCATAACAACTTCGAGACAAGCACTCGATATATCAAACTAATGAATTTGATCCGAATCCTTTAATACTCTTTGATATTACTTAGAGATCTCAAATTGAGTAAATACCTTCGAATCAAGATATGCCAAAGACTTTCAAAAGTGCTAACTCGAAGTAAATCAATGTACTTCAACATTGGCACATTTTCCGTAAAACTTAGTAAAACAATATACAAACATGAAAAGCTAGAATTTCAAGAATATAACTTTAAATATATGCCTTAATAAAATCAAATCTATATTGTAATCAAGTACCATATAAATGTGATCAACTCAAGTTTGTCAACATGGCGTACATATCACAAAAAAAAAATTTAAAGCTAGGAATTTAGATTTATACCATTTTGTCAAACCTTCCAATGATCAAGTTGTCTCACTCAAGTGAATCTTGTTTAATGTTTCAATGATCAAGCTATCTCACTCCAATGACTTCTTGTCTCTTACTTTATATATATAAACATAGGTTACATATATATATATATATATGTGTGTGTGTGTGTATATATATATAGGCGTGACGACCCATAAATTGAAAACTTATGATTCTATTAGTGCTTTTGCTTCATCTTCTAAGAATGATAACTCATGTAGAATCTCTACTAGAGTTAATACTGTTGAATACATCTTTCCTTCCTTTTATATGAATGTCAGTGGAAACAAACTTAGTATTGAAGCCTTATAATATCAGCATTAATCTTCTTGTTTCATATCGAATGAGTTTTGTTTTGAAGATTTTTTATTTCGAATGAAGTCTCGAAAGTCTTTTTTTTGCATCGTAACTTGTTTTGTATCTTTCTTTGAATATGCTCATTGAAACTTGTATCAAATCTTCTCTTTGAACCTTGCTTCAAATCTTTTCTTTAAACCTTGTATCAAACCTTCTTTCTTGAGACTAGAATCCTTAATTGAATTTATCGAGTCTTCATACTGAAACTTCTATTGAGACTTGCTTTTGATACTCTGTATCAAAACTCTGTTTTCCAAATCATGTATCAAGCTTGTTTTGCTTTGAGTCTTCTATTCCGAAACTAAGCTTAAGTTTTATATCGAATATCTTATACCCAATGAAGTCTCAACTCTGAAAGAAGTTTCGATCCAAAATACGGTTGTGATCCGAAAATAACTTAACTATAAATCATCAATTTTACCATTAACCTCGGATGAAAAAGTCAATAATGAAAATGAGATAGTTTAAACAAATTAAGAATTCAACACTCAACAGTTAACACTAAGAATCTATTTCTTTAGGGATCCCATACCTAAAAAATAAGACAAAAATAACAATTAATATTATACAAGTTTTATAATAGAAAACATACATCATATATGATAAAATAACACAAAATAACAAAGTTTTATTATGTTAATAAGATATTTTCACAAATTATTTAAATTTTTATATAATAGGTATGATTCCATTTTCTCAATTTACAATTTAATAAAGAAAGTTTTAAACATTAGAAGTTACATAACAACTAGCTTATAAATATAAGGGAAGTTGCATTCTAGAATTGTATGAAATATTATACATAGTCGATAGGAATAAATATACATAGGGATGCAAAGTGTACTCAAGTTGAGTAAGTTTTATGTGAATATAAAATAGTGGGTACATGTAAAATTCAAACCCAAAAATGTAATCTAGATTTGGGTTTGAGTTCAAGTTTAATGGTATCCGACCTCAAACTTGACTATAAACCTAAACTCGAACCCACTCACTTTAACTTTTGTTACATTTTATTATTAGTTATTCCAATAAAAAATATTCATAATTTTAATGTAGTGAGTTATAAAAACTTACATTTTGATAATGAATTCCAATTTCTAAAATTTAATGATTAAATTTGATTTTTAATTTCTTCTACATCATTTATAAATGTTTTATTATTGATGGTGTAATTTAGGTGATTTTGACATTTAAAAAATAAATAATTATTTTGAGATTTTTTTAAATTATAATATTAGTTTTATTAAAAAAAACTTTTAAATATATTAATTAATATGAGACTATATCCAATGCATTAATTAAAGACATAGTTAAAGTAGTAAGAAAAGCAAAATTTTACTTTTATTTTTGCTTTAATTGAAGATGTTATGTCATCAAATAATATTAATTCCACAACTACCTCACCATCTATCCCCCTTCCTCTTTGTTTTCACTCGCCCCAAACTTAGCTCCCCAATTTGAAAAATCCCAGCCACATTTCCATACACCAATCCACGAGAATGTCAACAAATTTAGGGGGCAACCGACAACCCATTAAACATCCCACAATATCAACAAAGACTTAGAAAGGAAAAGGAAAATCACAATCTAGAAAGCTTGAGCGAATCATGAAAGAAACCAAGTTGGGCAATCTTTGTTTGATCGAATCATGGAAGCGTCACCCCCCTTCACAACCCCTTCCCTTTGCGCCACCCCTTCTCACATCACCCACCTCCACGGCTCCCTCCCCCCGTTACTCACCTCCACAGCCCCATCTCCCTGTTACCTGTCCACAAAACTTCTGCAGCGATTGTGTCATTTGTGTACATGCCTTGATAGGGGCCTTGTCTCTGACTTTTTCGTCCTGGCAAGGAGCGGTGCTAAAACCCCTGGCGGCGTTAATCGCGACCGGCATGGTCCTTTGGTTCGTTCCCCATGGTGAGGTTTTGGGCAAGAGAAATACAGAACTCACGGGATGAGATCTCCTCCTCACGTATGGAGGTGTGAAGAAACTTCGTTTGAGCATCTTACCAGAATCCTTGAATTAGGAATTAAAAATTTGGTGGTGAGGAAGATATAGGTAAAGAATAGATTGGAAAAATAATAATTAAATAAAAATATAAATTATATAATATTAAAATATTATTAGCTAAAATATCATATGGCTTTTACCTAACTAAAATTAACTTATAAGAGCATTTACTCAAATTTTTATATGTAAATTTTTTTTGTTAGTTTGAAGAGCTATATTTAAGATTGTAAAATAAATACATTTCTTAAAATCCAAATGAAACACCTCTATTTATATTTATCAAAATTTAAATATTTATTTCTTTAATTTTTTTTTTTTAAAAAATTTTAAAAAAAAAAAAAAAAAAAAAAAATATAATAACCATATTCTTTCAAAACAAAAAAAAAAAAAAAAATAAAAAAAAAAACACAACCCCCCACAAAAAAAAATAAAAACACTAAAAAAATTTTTTTTTTTTTTTATTTTAAAAAAAAAACAAACAAACCAACCCAAAAAACAAACTTTTCAAACTCTCTAAATCTAACAAAAAATTTAACAAAATGAATAGTAACTCTTTAAATTTAACCAAATACTATTCACTCCCTATTTATTAAAATATTATATTTTCTCTCACCATATTTACTTTTCTTATTTCTTTTTTCCTTTTCACATTTACTTTTCCATTTAAAAGAATAAATAAATATTTAAAAAGTAATATTTTAATTGATAAAATGGTTAAAATAAAACAAAAAAGTATGCTTGGGTTGTTAAAATAGAAAAGATATCTTTTGGTTATTTTGAAGAGCCTAAAATTTGAAAAATAAAAGATACGGTGGACTTTCAAGATTATAAATGCTCGAGTAAATAAATTTAATGGATTATCCTAAACATGACAAAACTATTTGAGGAGAGTATCCGAGTGGGAAAAATCCGAGTTCATAACATTATAAATGCATTCCTATTGCATCATCACTTTTTTGTGCATCATCACAAATGCATTTTCTTAACATAACAATTACATTATCAAATATTTAAATGCATCTTAACAATTACATTATTAAACCAAATATTTAAATACGTCTTAAACAGCAAAACAGCTGCGATAACGTTTTAATGGCGACAACCACCACCACCAGTTCAGCGCTTCCGCCGTCGAAGCTCCATTTCCATGTCTCCTTCTCTCGTTCACGAACTGAAACTGCCTCACCATCACCATCATCATCCATCTCTCTCGTCATATCTCACCTTCGAGGACTGAAGCTCTCTCGCAGATGCCCAACAACTCCTCGCTCCGACGACTCAAACAGACGCAGAGTTCACAGTTCATGCCTGAGCGACAATTCAGCTCACGGTCGGACCCAATATCAGCCTCTCTCTGATTCTAAACCCACCCATCTTCTAGTTCAAACCTGGTAACGCTTCATTCCTTTCGTCTCTCTATATTTGATCAAAGTGTGCGTGTTCTTCATTTGAGTGTTGCTGTTGTCGTGTGATTCTCGTTGGTCATGGAAGTGCATGGAATTGGAGGGGTTATCGAATTCGCTATCAGTTCTGTGGGAGCTCTGGCCCTGCTTTGGTTCTAGTTCATGGTTTTGGGGCAAACTGGTATGTGTTCTATTTTGTTTGTTTCTCTTTTTAAGTGGCCAATTAATTGCTACACCCTTTAGGGGGGTTGTTTGGCATTTAAGGGTATTTTCTTCTGTTGCTGTAACTACTGCTCTATTGCTGTTTGGTGTGTGTGTGCGCGCGCGCGCGCGCGTTACATATTAAAAGATTTAAAAAAATCAGAAATTGAAATTTTAGTTGCTAACATAATGGCCTTATGGGTTGATGTTCATACCCTTAGATTCTCATTTTTGAAATAAATAAATATAATAAAATAAAATGAGGACTGCGCGCCAAACACATGTTTCAACTACCCAT
Organism: Taxillus chinensis; assembly: GCA_023512835.1. NCBI lineage: Eukaryota > Viridiplantae > Streptophyta > Magnoliopsida > Santalales > Loranthaceae > Taxillus > Taxillus chinensis. The sequence continues at coordinate 15,263,101 of CM042092.1, read as the reverse complement.
CCAAATGGGGCCTAAATGTTCTAATGTTTTTTTATATGCGATGCCATGTACTTGAAGTTTCATGTTCTAGAGGTAGTATGGATTGAGGGTTATAGAGGGAAAGGGAAGACAATTCCCTAATGCGATGTGGAGCAGCCTAGACCAAGCCTTAAGTTCTATATGATATGAAGTAAGATTTTTTTACTTTTGGATAAATTTTACTGCTAACAATATACACGCAATATCATATAAAATGGTTTTCTGTGTTTTCTTGAGTTTGGAAAACTGATTCCATACTTCTGTGGTTTTGCTTGTGGCATAGCCTAAGAAGATCAAAATATTTGAGGCTGATGCCACAAACATGTTGGACACTAATGTGCTTGTTACAGAATAAGCTTTTTTATTTTTATTTTTTCCATTGGGTTTATTGATATTTAGTTTTTTGGTATATTAGTTGTTTTAAAGGAGCTAGAAGCAGCATCATTTCTTCTTTCATGCAGGATATGTGACTTGGACACTTTTGATTCATTCTTTGGCCTCCATATGGTTTTTTTTTATTCTACAAATCTTTAACAATTTCACAGCATAGATGGGAAGATCAATATTTTTGATGTTTATTTTATATAGCATTGATTTTTGAAAAGATTGATATTTAGTTATTTAGATTGATATTCATGTCTAGTTTGTAGTCTTGATGCTATTTTCTTTATTAACAGTGATCATTGGCGGAAAAACATTGCATTTCTCTCAAAATCCCATAGGGTGTATTCGATTGATCTCATTGGTTATGGTTACTCAGACAAACCAAATCCCCGTGAGTTAGACACGTCCTTCTATACATTTGAGACATGGGCCACCCAACTAAATGAATTTTGCATTGATGTGGTCAAAGATGAAGCCTTCTTTATTTGCAATTCTATTGGAGGTATGATCATCATCATGCAAATGTTTTGGTTATGTGGATATTCAATCACTGGTCCTATGTTTTCCTGCTTGATTGAGTTATCCTTATGTTACTTTTTGAAGTCAAGAGACTTTAGAGTTTAATTTAAAATGATTATGAACTGGGCGTTTGTATTTTAAGCTCATTTCAGACATAGGCTTTGGTGATAACGCATCTTCTGCTCTCTTTCCAAAGGACTTGTTGGTCTTCAGGCTGCAGTTATGCAACCAGAAATCTGTAAGGGAATTATTCTTCTAAATATCTCTCTCCGCATGCTTCATATTAAAAAGCAGCCTTGGTATGGACGGCCCTTGATCAGATCATTCCAAAGTGTTCTGAGGTGAATTCTTTTTCTTTTTTTCTTCTTTTTTGGCATATTTCTTTTACACATGTATGTGCTTAGGATTTTAGATATCCAAGCTATTGTCAAATTGGCACAGGAATACTGCATTGGGGAAACTGTTTTACAAAGCTGTTGCCACTCCAGAGTCTGTGAGGAACATTCTTTGCCAGGTATGTATACCTCTTTACCAACATGGAAACATGTTGCTCTTCTTAAGTGATGATAATTTAAATTTTTTACTTCCTCTGGAATTTCAAATTATAATTAACTTGGGACAATGCCAAGTCATACCTTGTTTAACTACTGCCAGTGTTTTATTTCAGTGTTACCATGACAGTTCCCAAGTGACAGAAGAATTAATTGAGAAGATCCTTCTTCCAGGACTTGAGCCTGGTGCTGCAGAAGTTTTTCTTGAGTTCATCTGTTATTCAGATGGCCCTTTGCCAGAGGAACTATTGCCTCAAGTCAAAGTCAGTTTCTGCGGTGTGGTTCATAAAGAAAACATATTGCAGCTAGCACTAGTAGAAAGTTGTTTTTTATGAATGTTTTGTCTGCTTTCCATCCTGAATTTGACCTTTTCTTTTACAGTGCCCCGTTTTGGTCGCATGGGGTGACAAGGATCCATGGGAGCCTATTGAACTTGGGAGAGCATATTCGAAATTTGATTCTGTAGAAGACTTTGTAGTTTTCCCTGATGTTGGCCACTGTCCTCAGGTCACTCTTTCTACAACTCTCACACGCATGCAGTTTTCCTGGCTGTTGTCATGCAGACTTTGCATTTATTTTAGCTTCTGAACAATTTCATGGACAACACACCAAATTAACCCAATACCCACAGCAGCCATTAAGAAATGAGCACACACCTTTAAATAATGAAAGGGCTGAAAATGGTCCATAAAAGCAAAACCATTAGCTGCCAGAACAGATGGAAAATAAATTTTCTTATATTTCAAGGATTGGGGAAGAAGACCCTAAGTGGGCCCTTGCATTTTGTTTTATAAAAATAGACATATGACTTCAATCGTCTATGATTGTGTTTTTTATGAAGGACGAGGCACCTCATCTTGTCAATCCACTCATCATGTCTTTCGTAGGCCGGCATGCTGCGCCGAGAGTTTCATATTCATGAAAATGGTGTAGTTTCAGTGGGTTTGGTGATGATACATATTCCATAACACTTAAAGACCTTTTACGCGTTCTTTTTCTCAATGCTGTTCCTCATCAGATGCAAGTTTATACACACAGCAAGCAGCTTAGGCTGCATTTGGTTTACGTAATCATGTTTTTAGTCTTGGAAATGTCACTCGATGTGGCCATCCTTCTATACAGGGCAAACACATTTTTTATGTCAGTTGTCAAGAAATTTACATGACAGCTTTTTCATGTAGTACTGAATCAAGATTTTCATTAATACAGGCATACATCTACTTGACAGCTTCTTTAATGTATTACATTAAATCAAAAAAATTCGTTAATGCACGCTGGTTGCAGAATATTAAGGTGAAGCCATTTGGTTGAACATTGATCAGTATGGACTAAGCTATTACTGAGACGACTACTCATATTGGGTTTCTCCTTTCTCAAGTCGAATTATTTTCTTCTATGGGCTATCTGATCATTGTGTTACACAGGCATGAAAAGAAAGAATTTGAAAGTTTTTGCACGATTCAATAGGATATGCCAAGATGAATATTCCTCAAGGCTTCAAAATATACCCCATACTATGCTTGTATCATGAGAATCAACTCCCGTTTTGTTTCATTTTTATTTTAAATTTCCCTAAGATTTTCTCTGCAACTTTGAATAATAATAGAAATAATAATAATCTTAGAGTTCTTCTGGCCTTCGGATAGTTTGTGAATATGGTAGCCATTTCTCAATGAATTGGGATAGGATTGGTTGAGTTGGTTTCAGCCGGTTTCGGTCTATGGTAGGATGGTTGTTAGTTGATTTTTCACCAAAATATTTTGCACTTATCAATCTTGAAATATGTTTTTTAATATATATATATATATATATATATATATATGAATATATATTTTTTTTGTTAATATATGCAAAAAAATATAACGAGTACAAGTGTAATTATAATCATTATCGCATGGTCCAGATCAATTGTAATTTTAAAAATAATTTATTTGCTATAGTATCTTATTATAGTTAAATGAAAGTACGATCTAAACCGTTTAATTGATCAAACTACTGAAATTATACTTGTACTTATTATTTTATTTTTATATTTTTTTTATATTAATAAAGAAATTTAATATATATATATATATATATATATATATATATATGAGAAAAATAAAAAGAGGTTTCTTATAGAAAATAAATACTTTTATAGAGCTTAATCCTATCTCTTAAATTCAGGCTTGGCCCCATTTTAACTCAAGCCCAATTAATACAACCCATGAGTTTTCATTTGTTTTAAAATTTAAACAGAAAGGAAAAGAATTAAAACAAAAAAAAATGATTTAATCGAAATAAAAATAAAAACACAACAATAAAATGATGAATATTCAAAATTCAAAATATTATATGTGAGTTATGACAATCCCAAATAGTTTTTAATCTCATCTATCCTATAGTTTTGAATATTCAATTTTTACTCAATCTTTTCATAAAGATCAAGTAAGAATATCATGTCCAACTTGATAATTCAATTGGACATGTTTCATCCTAACATGTCTCCTCTTACCATTAAAAAGTGAGTGGTCTATGATAAGTGTAGCTTGATTATCAAAAAATAAACTTAAATAGCTCATTTATAAGCTAGATATAGGAATATCCAAGATTAGGCCGGCCCCTCTAGTATCCACCCAATAATAATATGTGTCTTGGATTTCCATATAATAATAAATAGACTTACTTTTCATTTTTTAGCATCAAATAACATTGAAAAATCCTTCTATAACAAGAGGATAACTATAATTGTTAGATCCTATTATACCTAATTTGGATATATAATTTATAGTGGCAGTTAACATGAGAAGTGCAAAATCAAGTATTTTTCCCATAAAGCTTTAAATGTGAGTGGTTTATGGTTGGTTTGAGTTCATCTTCATCACCAGTTAAGAAGTTTGTTTCACGTCATGATCTTGAGTTTTATGTTCCACTCTTTAAGTTCGTCGGCAACCTGCAAACTCTTTTCTCTTATTCTCTACTATTAGACGATCAAGTTTCTCATTTGTCAATGCCATAGACCTTGTCACATTAATTATAGCTTTAAAAATTTAAACTCAATTTTCACTATAAGGCCTCAAACCGTTACTTGTTCATCTCTTTCCTCATATTTCTATGAAATTTGATAAAAAAAAATGATGAAGAATAATGAATAACGATGAAGGACACTTGATCTTCTCAATGATCTCTCAGTCAAACCATTAAATTGTCAATAACCTTTATTAAAATCCAAAGCTAGATAAATTTGATTAAATCCATTCACAAAATTGAATAATTGATCTTCTAAGGTTGGTTAATAGAATTTACTCAAGCTATCTAACTAGTTAACTAAAATATACCGAATTATAAGGAAAAGCCTTAAGAACAAATTTATTAATCTCCAATCCTCTCTAAGTTAGAGGTCTTGATGACATCATATATGCAGAAGTTTTTAACAATTGAAAACCCTAATCCTAAGGACCTTTTTATTCGTAAAATAATTTATAGAAATAAGAAATACATTAATAACATTGAAAAATCTTAATTGCTGCCTAATACAAATTGATGACCCCATAAATATGTTGCACCGAATCATTTTACACGATATATGCACGAAACAACTTTCTTTCCATTGCATAAAATGCAAACTATATAAGACTTCAACCCTTCTTCAGCCCAAATCGTGTACTACCAGAATCGATTAGCGTTTCGTGTCATGATTCCATTGTCATTGCTTTGATTCAATCCAGCCTCTAAGTCAAATCTGTCTCATCAGCCTCCAACTAAGCTTTTATGATAGATATCTGATTGTGATCACTAGTGAGTGCCAGCATATGCTAGTGATAAGTATGTACATGAAACTTTTTGTGCTACTGGTATTTAAGGGTGTAAAACAGACCAATTCGGTCCGATCTAATCCGTCGTAGAGTAGGCCTAAACGGACGACCAAGGATAGATTGATCCATTCTTGATAGAATGAGTAAAATTAATAGGTTTAGAGTATAAGTATTAATATATTAGATAGAATAAGTAATAGGTTTAAATAAAATAAATATCGGTTTGCGTCCATATGAATTTGATCCCCGTGAACCAAATTTTTCTTGGTTCGATCCGCTGCAATCCGCACGTCCGCAAACCACTAATCCATTTTACACCCTACAGGTATCTAAACTACTTCAAAGCTTATTAATGCAATAGAGTCATGCATGCAATCAGCAGCCTGGTTCATTTATTAGTGGTGGTGCTGAGAAGGCTTCCATTGTAAACCGCAATATTATTTCACTACAGATGATTTCTTGATTGCACGAAAACTAAAGAATAATGAGAATGAAATACTACCATTTATAATCAAAACTCCTACAAACAGTAAAAATCACGTATGAAAAAGAATCGGGGTGACATTACTCATTTTCTAGGCAACCAAAAAACAGAGTGAATTTCTTGTTATGCTGGAAAAACAATTACTACTTCAAAAAATTCTAGCCACTTGCACACTCTAAATAAAAGGTTAATTACTGAGACTTGCTCTATTTCACTCTGACTTCAGAAGAACTAAGTATTAAGATAAAGGCCAGATGACTGCAACCATCCACAGCCAGGACAAATTTGATCACAAATTAATAATAATAATAATAAACAAAAATTACTGAAAGAGACAAGATAGAAGACCAATTAAAGACTGAGGCCTGACAAGCTTATACGGGAATTAATTTCTACAGTAAATATTCACACCGGTAACATGACAATGGCGTTGAGTTAGAATCAGTTCATGAGAATGGAGTGTAAAAGACTTGAAAGGCACACTAAAATCCACGATTGTTATTCTTATTCTTATCATATCTTTCTTCTTCGTTTTCTTCTCTTCTTTCATTTTTTCTTTCCATTTACATTAGCCATCTCCCTATTTCAAATGCAGCTTTGCTTTCCGAGACTACATGAAGCGCACAAGGGCATACAAATGAGATAGAATAGCTGACCCTAAGGAAACAAGGGTATGATATCTAAAATTTTACTAAAAAACAAATAAATAACGTATTCTCGTTTAATGTTGAATGGATCCCACTAATAAATTCAATACAAGGAGCAGATACAAGTTAGTATGATAGGAACTGAGAAGACAAGAAGAAGAACCAAATATACCATAAATGGTAAGAACTATCATCCAGAATTATGAAACAAAAACTTATCAATAAACAAACACATACAAAACGAGCTGTATTACAACTTCACCAGAGCATCAAGAAAAGGTATCCCCAACATGGTCAGCATGTATTAACGCCATCCTTGCAATCACTGGTCAAGTTATTAAAGGTCTCCACTCGTGTCTTAGCCCTATAAAGGACTTCAGTGTCCACTGCAGCTCTCATATACCCATCAAAGTTGACAGGGTGACCACCATTCAAAATCCTCGTCTCATTGTACCACTCACTTGTATTTCCCCATAGCTCCTTGTAATCATCTAGCAAGTGAACCTTGTATTGAGACCTCAATTTGTCAAAGTAATTATAGAATGGTTCATTAGTGGCAACATAGAGATTTCTCCAAGGCTGAACTATCCCTCGAAGCTTTGATAGGAGGGCATCAGGAGACGTATCAGCATCCAGATGAGGCCACAGCTCCTTGTTCAGTGATTTCTCTCCTCGAACCACATGAACAGCATCAAAATCCCAATCCATCTGGCCACTAATCTCGGAAACTATATTCATCAACCTCTTAGATTTCCACAAGGCATGCCATGGCCTCTGAATGTTTTTAGAAGCCGGACCTTCACACACCCTGTACCAGTAGTTATCTGGCTCAGGACCATCAAACTGCCTCCAAATTATTGTGCTTCTATCTTTCTTAAGCTGCATAGGCGTAACCTTGTAACTTGCAACTTTTCTAACTGGGATCTTCCTCTTATGTGTCCTATCCCATTGCTTCCAATCTTGAAGAAATTCACCTTCCTCCACAATAGATGCCACGTCCTTAAGATGCTGAAAATCAAAATAAAACCGAAAATCCTTTCCCTCCTCCTCCTTATTGCTTGGATTATAAGTTGCAGCCAAGCACACGCTCAAGTCCATCACAAATGTTCTATTCAGATATTGAGCCTCCCCAAGAGCACACAAGAAACTCCAGAGATAATGATTCATCCCTTTACAATAATCTCCACCGCGCGAGTAATACAAGTACCTCCCCTTCCTCAGGGCATTTTCTGAACCCACAATAGGGATTGTGTCATTGATCTGATCATCTCGCAATGGAAGAGTAATTCTCTTCCCACCGCCAACAACACCAACACCTCCGGGGGTGCTGGTTCTGGTCCTCAATGGCCGCCGAGCATTGATCCCCGAATGCCAACGACCCAATTTCTTCACCTCGTAAGTGCAATTTCTGCCAAACCCAATCCTAAACCATCTAAAATCCCTATACCTCCTCCAAGACTTCTCCTTCCTGTTGCGAAACCTCCACGCGACGTGGCACTCGTCCGGCCTGGACCCATTTGACGGCGGCGCCTGATACTCCAAGAACACGATCGACTTGAAATGCCTCAGATTAAACTTCTGCACCGCAATCAACACCCGCGGGTCGGAGCAGTTGACCGACTTCAAATCATCGTCGCAGCTGGGTTCGGGGGCGGACAAATTGGCGAGCTTCTCCTCAGATTTCTCGATCACGGCCTCGGTGATGGCCGAGGAAGCAGCAATGGCGGGGGCGGCGGGGGCGGCGAAGTCCTCTCCGGTCTTGAGGATGGAGTTGTCGTTCTTGAAGGTGGCGTTCTCGACCTGGCTGAAGAGGTTGGTGAGGGCCGGGGAGGACTCGAGCCAGGGGTCCGGGGGCTGGTAGGTGACGGCGATGACAGTGAAGACGAGGACGAAGAAGACAAAGATGGAGAAGCAGACGTTGCTTACGAGGCGTATCAGGTTTTGCCCTATGGGCTCCGTTAGGGTTTGGTCTTTCATGGACAGCCAACCACTACCAAGCTAACTAAAGTTGTATACCAAATATGTATATATATATATATATATATATGGATTGCCACAATCTTCTGTATTCACCGATTCAGTAAGGAAGTAAAACGATACATTGTGTGAACAGAAACGAGCTGATTTTGAAGCAGAGAAGAGAGAGAGAGAGAGAGAGAGAGAGAGAGAGAGAGAGTTACCAATAAACAGATTTGAGATTTGGTACAAAACAATGCAATAACAGAGGTGGTGAATGAGAGAGATGTGTAATTAGATCTTGGATCTGAGCAAGCAGTGAGGTTTGGGTTGGTGAAGAAGATGGAAAAACACAGGTGACGTGTGGGGGGAGTAAAGCAGAAGCTAGTTGGGATTTGGGAACTTGGGATGGGATGCCGGTTGACGGGACGTTTCCAACAGATCTGAGCCGCGGACCGCCGGTTCTGAAGTTGGGCTAGTTGAATCGATCGAACTCGAACCCTACATAAATAATAATAATAATGAAATCAATTAAAAATGAACCGGCGGGTGCGCGGTTGAATCAGCGCTTTTATTTAGACCAATAATCAAACAATATCTAACATGCGACAAAGAAACAAGACAACTAAAATAATGAAAAGTTAGTTTTTGTCATATCTATCATTTGGTCTCATAACTCAATCATGAATTGTTGGTTTTCGAACCCCAGGGTGAACCATTTCTTTCACGTTCACCTTTATTATTATTAACATATGTTGTTGTAAAAGGCAAATTAGGTTTATCAAACTCTTGAAATAAAATCTCATTCAATTTTTTCGAATGAAATTGTGTACTTCAAAACAAACAAGCAATCATCATATCTGTGTGTGATGAAATCAAAATGTAAAGGTGCCTAGATTTAAAAAAGGAATGACAAGTAAATCAACAAGCTTAACTTTCATATATATATAAAGAAGGTGTACAACATGGTATAAAAGACTAGATATGGGATTAGGATAATCTTGTAATGTTGATGTGTTGGTTCTAGTTCAAATAAAAAGGAAAGTTGAATATCCCACATTGGAAAATAAAACTAATTTCATCTAAAGTGTGGAAAACATATGAAACTATAAGCAATGCATGTCCTAAATTTATCTAGGCATAAGGAATTGGTGTTTTATTATGGTGTTTATTTTCCCACAGAGTTGTGGCTGTTGTAATTATTATTAACAATTGTAGATTGTGGTGAAAAGCATACAAAGTTAATGTTCTTGTAAAAAATGATATCTTTTGAGTGAGCTTATAGGGTACATCTATTTTAACATAAATGTCTCATATGAAGATGCTCCAAATCTTTGAAAATCTAGAGGAATTGAGTCTCGTATGAGGAGACCAAACCTTCCTAAGGCTCGGTTTTAGAAAAGATGATTATCCACAAGAAAGGACTTGGATGGGAACAAAGCTATGCATGAGATTAATCAGTTCAGGGCCTGCTGTGAACAATTAAATAGGACCAGATTCTATTATGTGGAGTCAAATGGTATTTACAAATAAATTAAATACAAATGGAATTATTGTAAGAAATAAATCAAAACTAGTTGCGAGGGGGGTATAAAAAGATAAAAATGAATAGATTTCAATGAGACTTTGGTCTTATGGTGAGACTAAAGCCATCAAAATGTTTTTAGCATATAAATCTTACAAAAACTTTGGGGTTTATTAAATGAACGTCAAAAGTACATTCATGAGTGGATATCTTCAAGAGAAAGACTATATTGAGCGACCTCAAACTCTTGAGCCAACACAATACCATTAATATATATATATATATATATATATATATATATATATATATATATATATATATCATCACAAATCAAATTTATATCTCATTTATTATTAATTGACATGTGTGTTTATATATATAACCTTACATGTGAATTAACATATATTTTATACGATTGCAATTCCAATTATTTACATACTTAAATCTAATCAATCCAAAAGGCAAGAAATGGTAGAGAGATTTAGTCAAACCTTTAACATGCATTAAAAAATTAAAATTTTATTTGGCCTATTTAGATTTTGATTTAACATATATATGACAATTTATTGTCTTAGTATCTAATAATATTATCAAATGTAAACATTCATTTAATTGGAAAACAAAAAAAGCAAGTGGAATATGACATTTACAACGTTATCGGTGGAAATGCATGACATTTTATTTGTCACTTGAAAATATTGGTCTAGTATCCTCTATTCTTCAGCTATAACAAAACAATGAAAGACACCGAGAACGTAGGAGCGAAGAGGAGGAGCAAAGGGGTGTGGGGGTTAGGAACGGTTAATTGGAGATCTGCTAGCAATTAAATTGGAAAAATGTTTATAAAAGGCATGGGCTCCCATCCATTTTCATTTTCTTGTTTTTTAAAACACTTTTTTTAACATATTTCCATTTAGCAAGGCACTGTAGAGAATTCCTTCACTTTTGTAGGAAGTGATCTCTTGCCAAAGCTTTTTAGAGAAACTTGTCAAAGATTATAAACACACTGGATAAACGCATAAGAAATTCACATTTAATGAGTCTATCTCATTTGTCAACACTCATCCAAAATAAATTCAAATAAAGTCGGCTAAATGAGTCAAATTTTGACCAAATCGGCTACACTTAGGAATGCTCCATTTAACTTCAAACAAACACCACCGGGAGGGTAGAATGAGGGCAAAAGGAAGCAAGTTTATAACGGTCAAAGCCTATAAGGGCATTATAAAATCAGCTGTCCAAATTATAATTATAGCTAGTTTTGTCTAGTCAATCTATGCATGCCTGGCTTCCCGTAAATATGGGATATGTAGTGGTCCAATGAAGTTGTGTAGGTGATAGTAAGAATTATGAGAGCTAACTATTTTGGGGTGAAAGAGGGATATGACGTGAAGGTGAAGAACACATAACAAGAATCGTTCTATCGGTTGTCATAAAAAATTATATATATATATATATATCATATTATTTATATAATATTGTATAAGAAATAACGGGAGCAATTGATACAAATATCAGGAAGGAGAAGAAGAAGGAAAAAAAAAGCTACCCAAGTTTTATAAAAACAAAACTCTAACTTTTTTTTTTGAGTTAAAGAAAGATATAATTGATATGTTCTTATTAGTTAAAACACATGTTAGCTTGGAAAGTCTTATTGGCAGCAGACCATATATTATTATTTATGTTTAAAGTGTAAATTACATGGTGTGGCCCTATGAGAAAAGAAAAGAAAAGAAACGGCAAACAAAACAAAAACACACCAAAGCCATGAGCATTGCAGTACAAATTACAGAGAATCCGTATACAAACAAAATAGCCCGAAGCGTGTTTAATGATCTTCACTGTGGTATCATGCATTCTGCTAGGCAAACTTGAAATTTATGCTATTTCTACAACAATTCATTCTTACACCAAAAGTAAACATAAAAATGATATGATTGTAATAAGAAAGGCTCTTTTGAGCACTTGAACAACTTAACATATATTCTTGCGAGAGAATATATCAACCTAAGTTACATGTTCTATCTCACATTCTATAAGACAGGAAAATTTTTCTATTACAGAAAAAGAAAAAAAAAGACAAAGAAAGAAATGGGTAGTATTATTGTGGAGCAGCCAAAAATGCCAAGAATTTTGTATCCTTTTTGTGTCCGCTGTACTCGCATATCAAAAAATGGGGCAGTGTTAGTATATACAAATATTTAATTAATTAATTAACCATTTCCTATGCCTGACTAAAGTTTGGACCAACTGATGTTCCCCTTCCTAGCGGTGAGAACAGCTGTTGGGCTCTCGTAAAACCACACATCACGCTATTAGGACTTCTTGGGCTTAAAACCTTGTCTCCTCCTCCACCCATCATGCCTCCTGGGCTTGAAACCTTGTCCTTTCCTGCACTCAAACCGGCTGGCGTCCACGGCTCCATGGGTAGCCCCTCCGCTTCTGGGAGATAAGTTGACTTGCTCTAGAGCACATAACTGCAGCTCCCATGGGTAGTCCCGGACACAGCTTATCCGCGGACCCGCTCCACTAGTCCATGTCCTTGACAGCCTCTTACCCAATGGACACACTTTTGTTTCCTCGGTTGAAACTGGTTCCACCTCAAATGTGGTCTCCTTCTCACCTTCATGGCAGTCGTCGTCCGAGGATTCGGTTGTCGCTGCAGCTTCAGACTGATCCGTGCTTTCTGATTCGGCTGTCGCTACATCTGCCATTTTTTGCAATGCAGCAAGAAGATCCTTCTGTAGCTACGTCGGATGCGATCCACTCTCCATTATGTGCCCCTTCGGAAGAGCTTTCTCTGTAGGAGAAAGAGGGTTTACGTTTGCATATTGAGGCGTCTTCTTCATCCATTGGACACTTCTGCATAAGAATAATATTAAAAACAAAAAACAGAAAGTCTTTATTCACTACCAGGCCACGCATTCACTATAGCGTGCATTGAATATGAAGTATCTAGCCTTTTTCTAAAATAATATACCTGTACATCGGTGAGATCCACATTGTTTTCCTCAAGGAAGATAATGAAGTCGTCAAAGTTTTCCTTTGTTGGCGTATAATGGCCACTGTGAGGCCAAATTGCCTTCACAAAATTAACAAGAAAAAAAGAGTCATTACTAAAGTGGGAAATGAAGCATCACTCAATAAATGATGCCATTTGATCTTGTTCGTGTGAAATTAATTAAAGATTATTGATAGTGTACCTTCAAGATACCATTTTGGACCACAAGTCTTCCTGCAGCGGAAGCAGCCCTCCAGCCAAGAAGCTAGAATGCTGAAACGTGCCTTTCTTCTTCTTGCCCACATACAATATTTTTGCTGTGCTGAGCACAAAAATCCACTTGGCATCCTTGGAATCATTGACTGTGTCGAGGAACTCCCCCGTTTGCATGTACATGAGCCTCCCATCCACTGCCACAACCTCGTAGGCTTTTCTCTCCATCTGAGATAATAAAAAAACAAAAACATCGCATAAGTTAATATCACAGTAAGACCTCGATAGGAAGCGGTAACAAAATTTATGAGGTCAAGATATAAAAAAGAAAGGGAACATGGAGCCTACCGGACCAAGGTATTTGATGCACTGTTGCTGAAGCTTTGACCTTGGACACTTGTCACCGACATTCACATCCTTACCTTCTCCAACGTCCAGCCTGGATCAAATTACAAGATTTTTAGTATCTAAAGTTAAGATTCTTAAGGAAGGAGAATCAAAATAGTTGTTCCTCAAGAAATGTACGCATGCACCTACCAATAGAAGAAGGGCTCTCTACTCTGACAATGCAACCACTTCTGATAGTAGAAGTGAAGGTTGTGCCCGTATCGGTGCCTTGGATCTATCTGTTCAGCGTCAGCACACAAATGTGAACCAAAAGCCCCACAGGAAACAAGAACTCGACAAAGTAGTTTTAGTTTGATCCAAGGAGCTCACCGCTTCAAGCCAGTGTTGTAGAGTCAGCTTCCGGGCTTTATGGTTTTTGGACAGGCCTTTCCCCACCTTGGCAGCTCTAGTCTTAGCCCTCGACCACCGGGAAACAGCAGTCTCTTGCTTCTCAACGTTAAAGAAAGACACAGAACTGCGCTTGAGTTCCGCAGAGTCTAAAAGGCTCCACCTGTTTCCACGAAGGCTAATTAAGTAACTAACAATGTAAGTGCCTATGCATACATACATACATACATACATACATACATACATACATATAAGTATATGAGTCAAATATGCTATAATCCCACACGACGGATGTCTGAAGTGGTGTTACAAACGTGTACCCACCAGCTCTGCTCCAGCTCTAGCTGGCCGAGGACCGCGCAATCCGCCAGCTTTCTTCGGGTTCGGAAGCTCTTGTACACCTTCTGCAGCTTCAAGGCAGCATCTTGCTTGGGGCTTTGGGGCAACTGGGCTTCCATTTCTACGCTCTCGGAGCTTATTGGCAAAATGGGTGCGCTGATCGAGACCGTTGTTGTCTCGGGTTGTGCTGTGTCCAAGCTAAAGTTTCGTTCCACTTCCATCCTTCCTGAGCCCAAGGACCTCATTATGGGGTGATCGGAGTCGCGCCCTTTGAAGCTGATGGATCGGACCATGGTGGTCAGCTCGTTGTCTCCAAGACTGATTGACTTCACCACTACCAATTCAACCCATTCTTTTTCCAAGTCTTCGGAATCGGAGAACGGACAGGAAAATTGATTTCCCGTCGCTGTTTCTACTTAAATTCTTTTGTCCCCACTGTAATTTCACGCCAAGAAACAAGAATGAGAATCGACAAATCAACTAAATGGACACAAATTAGACAAACCCATTTGCAAATAACAAACAATTTTATCGATAATAAGAAGCAGCTGAATCGAAGCAGTGCAAAATATGGACAATTCGGGTTTTAAAATGAAAAGGGCCTTGATAAAATATTTCAGAACAAACGATCAAGGGAAACCGCACCATCGATCTAAGAAACCCAATTGCAGAGAAATGAAGAACACCCATTTCACAGACCAAAAAAAAAAAAAGATTTCTGCAAAGAACAACACAGCATTAGTGCATCACAGAGTGAGGAGGAACAGAGGCAAAAAGAGGTTTTGGTTTTTAAGTAAAAAAGATGAATTATTGCAGAGAAATCAGCCATCAGAGAACACTACTACGAATCCAAGAAGCCTATGTGCAGAAAACGAAGAACACCCATTTGCCAGAGCCTATAAAAAACTTAGATTTTTCGCAAACAACCACGTA
The DNA here is from genome assembly GCA_023512835.1 of Taxillus chinensis. Lineage (NCBI taxonomy): Eukaryota > Viridiplantae > Streptophyta > Magnoliopsida > Santalales > Loranthaceae > Taxillus > Taxillus chinensis. The sequence goes on along the minus strand of CM042092.1, from coordinate 15,248,002 downwards.
GCATGACGAGTACAGAGATAAAAGAGGAATAATCATTGTGGGGTAATTACCAAAAAAAAAAATTACCCTTTTTTGATAGACAAATGTATGAACAAGTGGGATTTGATTTTGTTTCTGGATGGGTCAGAATACACTATAGATTCGATTAGAGCCCACTGCGACTTCTCTAGCTCCGACTCCGAGAGCACACGCTTTGGGCACTGAAACGGTGTTGAGCTCTCTATTTATAGGCACGTCCGAGACACAGATAGGGGCGGGTTTTCCAAGCACGTGGACTAACGTTTCATTTACATGTGAATACGAACACTTAATATTCACATTCCTCGTTATTTTTTCCTTTTGAAAAAGGAAATCGCCTTGGTCTTTGGCTACTGGTTGGGCGCAGTTTTTATCAGCTTTGATTAATTAATTCGCCATAAATATGTCGCTTAGACCTTAGTCCTTCTGTTTCCGTTTATATATAATACCAGAAAAAAAAATGTGTAATGTTGGCCACGTACGATATTGTGACTAATTTATTTATAAATTTATTATTTTCTCATTCACTAATTTGATATATCTTTATGTATTCAAGATTATTCACGCAATCCTAATACCTAGCATTACTTATATTCTGTTTACGATTAGAGCATCGACATTAATTTTATAATTTCTATATTTATTTTAGGAAATAAATAATATATTATTTAATATATTATATTTATTATTTAACGTTTTAGTTTTTTATTTTTATTTTTATTTTTTTATTTCTTTCATTTAATACAATCAATCAAAAGTGTACATACATGAAGAAATATATTTAAAAAAATATTTAGATGATGAATAATAACCCTTCAAGTATAGAGCTTTTTTAAAAATTTTATTTTTAAATTTTAAATTTTACAGTTAGAGTACCTAATGTAATATATTTTTTATTTAAAAATTAAATTTTCTTCTAAATTTAAAAAAATATTTTAAAGAAACTAGTATAAATGCCCTTACTAATGAATTTCATGAACAGTTAGTTTTCTATTATATACCTTTTTTCTTTACTTAGCCTCCTCTTAAACAAACGAATTGGCGTGGTCAATAAAAAAAAGTAATGTTACATACGAGTAGATTGTGTAAGTAATTGCTAGCAGGGAACATTTTCATTACCGTTAGATTAATATTATTATTTTTAAAAACTTTTTATTTATACCAATTGAATGACAAAGAGAATATTAATGCACGAATTTTTTACACAATCTAACTGCAAGTAGTTCTTTACAAAAAAAAAAAGAGTACTTAGTATTGCATTGATTAGGCTTGTAATAAAATACCTATTAATAATTTATTTTTTCCCTTGTTTGGTTGGATGAGTCGGATAGAAATATTTTACTACGCCAACCTGGTCATTTGAATTTTTCTGAAATGTATTTATGCATGTGAACAGTAATAGCATTTTAAATTGATGAAATTATAGTTTTCTTCTCTAAATATAATTGCCATGATAAGCTCGCACGAATATGAGGAAATAGTCAAGAGTTTGTAATTAATTATACGTGCATAGATGAAAGAAAGAAAAATGACGGGTGTTTCGGTTCGAATGGATGGACTTACCAAAAGGGGTGGGAAAGTATGAGTCGTTGAAGTGTAAACAACACCCATTGGGATTGTACGTCAGGCGTACGTGAAGTCAATAATATAAATTTAAATCACTGAATTATCATTAATTTGTTATATTAGCCTGATTGTTGGGCATTCAGTTGTGGTCTGTGATTTGTCTGGAGTGTTAGACCATTGTTAAAAGGGAGTTCATAAGATGTTAGGTGGCATAACCATTATAATTAGTATAATTAAAAAAAATGATTCATAATACAAATCAATTGTTATATTTGGAGATGAACCATAATAATAAATCAAACACAAAATAGGTTGCAAAATAAAAATAAACAGAAAAAACAAAAACAAAATTTATGTGAAAAACTTAAAACGGAAAAATTAAAGGCAAAGGAAAAAAATTCATTATATTTGTAAGAAGTACAAAGAAAGAGTCTCGTATAACAATCTTATTAATTTGCTTAACCTTAATAACATTTTCAAAAACATATATTTATTGTGTATTATATTTGTAAAAGAAACAAATAACAAGAAGCGGGAATAAACATGAAACTATATACATATAGGATTTTGGGTCACTGTTCAACAAATCTCAACCTTAACACAATTTTTGTCCATGCAAAAATAATCTTCAACGAATAATAGGAAAATATATACTCCACCTCTTCAATAAAACCCTAAAGGGTAATCACCAAACAACGATAAAGTCCAAGCAATGCTCAGGATTATGAAGGATATACCTTTTACTCATAACAATATCACCACATGTAATAACATCATGTATAAAATGATAATGAACATTAATGCAATTTGTTCTCTCATGGTACATTTGATCATTCATAAGAAATATGACACTTTAATTGTGACTGAATATGGTATTATTTTCAAATCCTCACACAATTAAGAGAAATAGTCATTTTAACCAAATATCTTATTTGCAACTATTAGTAATTGATAAATACTCTACTTCGGTGATAAATAAAATAATTGTAAACTATAAAATGACTTTCTAATTGATAGTACAACCACAATAGTAAAGACATATATAGTGAGAGATCTTCTTCCATTTAGGTCTCCAATAAAATCAAAATAAACATACACAATAACTTCATCTTTAGTTCTTCCAAACTATGTAAAGACTCTTCTTTGTTAATATTGGGAATTAGCCTCATGTTAGAGACATTTACTTGGTAAATGGATAATAGTATAGTGATGTACATTCTAAATAGAAGATTTTGACTCTATGCGAGCCTGATTTAGAGTTTGGAGTCTCGAAGGGCGATTTTGCCCTTTTAGATGGTTTTTTGGGTAAAATAGTTTAAAAATAAAATATTGTGAAAAGGAAAATGGGGTTGAATATATGAAAGGCTATTTAGTACTTTTATTAGATTGAAAAAAGTTACTTGATGGTCAAGAAAGTAGTATTCTAATGGGTTTAAGACTCGTGCGGGAAATAGTTACTTGTTAGACATGTCATATCAGTTTTTTGAAATTTTGGAGAGAGTTATAGAGAAAATGAGGTGTTAAAATGCAAAGAGACGATGGTCTTTGTACTTTGGCCGATCATTAATGATTGATTTTTATGCGTTTTTTGAGGTAGAGTGTCATGTCTTTTTTGTTTATCCATTGTCTAGACACCATAAACTTGTCTTGAATCATATAAAACCTAAAAATTTATGGTAAAGACCTTAAGAATATAGAACAATAACTTATTATCTATGTTTACTACTATTAATCGTCAAGTTTGCATGTGTAGGTTTATATGTGTATGTGCGTGTGTTAATTCTAGGTTGATATTTGGAAAAGTTATGTACTGTTTTGTTATTCCTTGGATTATGATGTTTTTGAGTTATTTAGATCTCTTAGGTCACGAGTAGAAGACGTTTGGTATGTTTTTTTATTAGGGTACATTTCCAAGTTTATCTTAACCGATTTGTTAGGACTTTGATAGCATTTGAAAGGCATCAACGTTAGGAACATGACGTGCATGTGGCTTGGGCACGTGTAAAACATGCACGTATCGGTACATATGACGATGCTACATATTATTTTTTTATTATATATTTTTTGGATAGCCAATTGAAATACTTACAAAATGCGAGGTCTTACAAGCCAATCGGAGTTTTATAAATTAAGTTATAATTTTTCAAAGTTAAGAAAAATCTACATTATTCTAACAATATGTTTTGATTTGTTAATGGGAAGACAAGCTAAAAAAACATGAAAAGGAAACCCTGAAACCTTTTGGGAGTTGTGGTGTGCCTTGTATTGTGATAATTGTTATATATGTTTATTTATTTTATATTGAGAATGTGGTTTATGACGAGATGTGTGGAACATGATGTGTGGTTAAAATTATGAGAGTTCATTTTGTGTTGTGATGTTTTTTGCGTTATGGTTATGTTTTGTTTGTGATGTGGATATGTGCTGTGATTAGTATCCTAACATTACTTGGTGGGACCAATGAACTTTCAGTGTATGAGACTATAGAACTCCCTTGAAAAGGATTGTGTAAAGGTCAAGTAAATTATTACTATGAGACATTTTCTAATTAGCGAAACCGTGTAGCACTTATGATAGTGAACTAAATTTACACTCAATCTCACAAAGGTGAAATGTGACATTGTCGGTAAAGGTGGAACCCCCTTAGATAGAAAATATTATATTTCTTAAGTGGACAAATGTAATATTTGTCTAATATAGTATAATATGTCATCATGCTAGTAGGATCTCTACTGCAAATAATAATGAGTATATGTGTTTAATGAATGAGTATATTATTGCATTGTTTACAATACAAGCACAAACATAAGTGTAGTTTTGGGTGAATTAATATCCACCGCAAAGAGGTCTTAATTAATGTGTCTTATATGGTTCATGTCCCAGCCTAGTCCCAATCATCATGATGTCATAATCAATATATAAATCCCAAAAACTAATTTTGCCTTAATTGTGATAATATATTTGTTTTAGTTTAAATAACGTTTGAAATATTACATGTATTTATAAATAAGAAATAATAAAAACAGATACACGAACCCAAAAAAGGGTGAGGAACGTGGACCGGGTATACGTGGATTTCGATTGGAAACGTATGTATGCATGAAACGTTCCTAGTCTTTTCGAACCTCGCCGACCCATACATGTCTTTATGATCACATTAATGGTTGACTTGCAAACATAACAATTTTCCAAAGCATACGGCCACAAATTCTCTTACAATAATAAATTTGATAAAATTTATATTCATAATCTTACAATAATAAATTATTCATTAAATTAATAATAATAATAATATAATATAATATAAAACTAAAATAAAAAAATATTAAAATATTAAAATAATTTAAAATTTGATTAATGTAAAACAGTTCTGCAAATTTTAAAAACCTTTTAAATTTATTATAGTTTATAATTATAAATTGCAGTCTTTGATATGCCTAATGTATTATATATATTTCCTAATAAGTTATACTTTTTTTAAATTAATATTTTTATCTTTTAGGTAAGAAAATTGAAAAATATTGTTGTGAAATTTCCATTGAATTCCTAATATAAAGTGCAGTGTCAGCATGATGTCAAATTATGTAGTCTTTGTTTGCATCCAAAATTTAAATATATTTGTCAGCCGCGTAGGACTTTAAAACACAACGTACGTAGTGTTATGGATTTGACTTCATCCATATATTTTCCATTTCCTTTCATAGTTATGGTCATATGGGACAATACCCATAACATATTAACAATATTGTTTAGAAATCAAATATGAATAAAAAGACAAAATACTTTGGTCGGCGCGGCCGAGCAACATAATAATGTCAGAGCTTTAAATATAAATAAAAAATTAAAGTAATATTAAATATCTACAAGCCGGATAACATATGATAAATGGAAAAAGAAATAGAAGATCGATAATTCTAAAGAAAACTGGGGTATACCATATTACCATATTATAAAATACCATGGAAATACATTTTTGTATTTGCGTTGTGGAGTATTGTATCAATGAAATTAGCTAATTGGTAATTTAAAATATGGCCGACCAGCATTAAACATTTTATTTCAAGTTGATTTGGCTCCATACGTATTTCCCATATGAAGATCCTTTGGTGCATTTTAACTGTGATCAGTCTCTCAAAAATTCCTAAACAATTTTTTTTCTTTCAATTTTCCTATTCAAATGAAAATTCGCTCCCACTATCACCATGCAAAATGTTTAATATTATTATTTTTAATTATTTAATATTTAGAATTTTCACTTTTTTCATATGTCAAATTTGTCTACATATTTCTCTCCCCGTCACCCAACAATTGATTTTTAAACAAATATGGCCAATATAGTGTAACAATAAAAATCAAACGATGTGGGATTTTTTAAAATTTTATAATTAATCTGAATTGAAATTAGATTTTAAATTATAAATTTTTAAAAAATATATTTTATTTGATAAAAAAATGCATATTAAAAAAGTGTTTTTCTTTAAAATCAAGTTTCACCAAAATTATAGAAATAGAATATAATAAACGCAGATAATAAAATTAATAAGAATTTAATTTAATCTCAGAAAAAATTATTTTTAAATTTAAAAACAGAATCAATTTAGAATAATGTGAACCAAATTAGATATAAGGATTAAGGCCCTCCTCCTGCATGGCATTTCTTTTGCCTCACACGTCAGCCCTGACGGAAGGAAAAAAGAAAAGAAAAAAGAAAAGTGGTCGGCTTGACAAAATGGAATGAAAATAAATAAAATATAGCCGAGGGAAATAAATAAATAAAACTCGGCTGCTCACCCGGTGTCAGACACCGAGTAAAACCCAAATCTCACCCACTTATTATTATTATTATTATTATTATTATTATTATTATTATTATGATTTTAAAAATTATGTGGCTTTTCCTTACACCGAGTACACTGTCACTTTCGGATCCCCATTTGCGGGGCCACGCCGACGAGTACGCAGAGCCGTACGGCCCGCGCATTGCAATGCCACGTGGCGACATGCAATTGACAGCCTCCTATGTTGTCCGTCTCGGAGAACACCTATCCGAACAGTCCTCGCACGCGCAGGTCGCGGACTTAAATTTACTTGTGAGCAATGTAGTTAATTAATTTATTTTTGTTGTTTTTTTTTAAATTAATTGTTAGATTTATTTATGTAATATATATTATGACTATAAAATTTAAAGGTAATTTAAGGGTTAAATTTTATACAAATTTAATTAAAAATATAAAAATAAATAAATAAATTTTAATATATTAAAATTCATATTTTTTCTAATTAAATTTGCACAAAACTAACGGTTGATTTTTAAAACAAATATCGATAAAGTCCAAAATAAGTCAGTTCACCAGCGAATCCAAATCCCTCATTTGCATTGCAACTCGAAAAGATTATCTATTCTTTATTTTTTATAAATAAAAAGTTAAATATCAAATAAAAGACTCTTATTTTTTAAAAAAATTATTATTCATTCTTAATATATTATTTTATTATTTTTCTCTTTTCTCTCCAAATAAAAATTTATTATATTAAAAATATAATAAAAATAAAATTAAAATGAAAAGTGTTGTTGGAAGAAAGGTGAAAATAAAATGCATGTTATTATTGAAGATGCTTGTGGCGAAGCCTGCGGGGAGCAGTGAGACGACGTCGTTTGGGAGGTCCAGACCGGCCGGGGTGAGCTGACCTCTTCACCCGTAACCGCTGAATGTCACCCTGCGCGTGTGTAGCTCATGCTGCGCCCATGAAACATGATGCATGTAGCTCGCTAGCTGTGAGGGACAGCGGCGTATTAAATACTGACAGCTGTACAGTACATTGTTTACCGCTTGGACGGCAAATGAAACACGCGCTTGCGCGTGCGCCACCGACGGGTGCCCTTCTTTGAAACGCTGGCACGCACGTGTCGCCCAGTATGAATTCGGAAATTAAACCGCCAAAAATCGTGAAAGGAAGAATATTTGGTGTTAGCCGTACGAAATATTGACCGGCTACCGCTTACCGGGGCTGGGGGGACAAAGCGAAGCGAACAGCGTCCAACATGTCGTCACCGGCCGGCTAGCCAGCTTACCTGTCCAATGATTCAGACTTGAACATTGGATTGTTTGAAAATACATTTCGAATTCATATCTGAGTATGTGGCATGTAAATTCGTTCTTTCTACTACTAATTGTCTGTTTTTCCTTAAATACATATCAATCGATCATGTATTAAATTAATTGTAATAATGATAAAATTCATGAGTTGATGATTTCTAATATTGGCTTCCATCGATTATGTATGAGATTCAAATTAAAAAATAAATATGCTAATTAACACACATAAAAACCAAGCTTAAAATCTTATAGCTAGCAAGCGATCTAGACAATCTCGCAGTCAACTAATTGTCTGTTTGACTCTATGTGATGTGTGGATATATAGGTAACGATTAATATATATATCTGTACTATCGTGTGGGAGCTGAGGACTTGTTTGATTATGTGGAGGCTACGTGATCGAGAGAGGAAAAGGAAAACATTTGTGTGCGGGAAGAATGAAATGAGGGAGACCCGCCGGCCAGAAGGAAATCAGATACGTTCTTCTTCCAATCAACCTCAGCTAGCATAGCAAGCAGGAACTCATGTCAGTCATTTCCCATTAAGAACCAAAGACCCGCGCGATCGATGGGGTCTAACGAAATTTCAGTCATGTCAAACTATCCTTCCAATTATTCCAAATATTTGACGTACGGTTCACATGATTTTGTTTTTTTAAAAACCTACATTCCAACTTGTTCTTGTTACAATCAGAAATGAATTTAGAAAGTTACGTCAGGAATAACCACCCGAAATATATATTGTGTGTAACTCATGTTTAAAAAATATTATTTAAAATTATGATTATCAATTAAATAAACAAATTGTTCAAACGACACGCTGAAACCGTTAATTTATCAAACAGTCAAAACCAAATAAAATTGATTTGATTTGATTTGGAATTTCAAAACTATGGTTTAAATCAAGTTGAACCTGAATAATATTATTATTTATTTATTTTATTTTTATTTTATGTTTTATAACTTATTTATTAAAGATTGATTGCTAATATTTGATATGTTGTGTTTGTAAATTATATTATTAAATTTTGAGATTTTTAAAATTATAAATTTGATATATATTATTATATATTGATATGCTTACACACTATTTATTTTTTATTTTATAACATTTCAACTTTAAGAACTCAAATATTAATGAACCAAACTTACTCAAATCGATACAAATCGATAATTTTTCAAACTTATGATTCAAACCGAATCAATCCAAACCGAGCCAGTTCAATTTGGTTTGGTTTGGTCCAAGCAACAAATTTAGTTTGATTTGATTTTGTCCAAACCGAAAAACATCAATTTGATTTGGAAAATAACTTAATCTGACTTAAACTAAATTGATTTCACAAATAATTAGTATACTTTAAGTAACAAGTAATTACATAAAATCATAAAAAGCTTACCAAATCTGATAGATTTTTAAAATCATATAATTCATTTATTACTATTACAATTATCAACATATTCATCATAAATATGATAAGATAATTGTAATGTCTCATATCGGCTGGGGAGGAGAACGAAGCAGGTTACTTAGGTGGCTGTGGATACCTCTCCTGGCATGAGGCCTTTTGGGGTGCCAGTGGGCATTGCCAAGAACAAAACCGTGAGGGGGCCCGGCTAATGAGCCGATGAGTGACCCAAAGCGGACAATATCGTGCTACGGGTGGGCTGAGCTGTTATAATAATAAATTATGTTATTAAATATTTTTAATAACATAAACCTAAATTACATGAATTTTTATTTATTGGTATGAACTTTGTCAATATAGACAATTTGCGATTGTTTAATAGAATTATAATATTTTAAAAAATATAATTATTTTTAAAAATTATAAGTTCAAAAAAATTTCACAAAAAAAGTAATCACTTTTAATCAAACCAATTCTTTCTGCTAGTGGATGCTCATGCGCTCGCACAACTAATAGGACTCAACCGAAAACTCAAGTACCCTACTGTTGTGCTTGGCTAAAGATGGAATTTAGGTAGAAATAAAATAGTTGGAAAAGATGTGGAAAGAAAATGGGTAGAAAGAAAAGAGGTGAAATTTTATTTTTTTTTTGGGATGCTTGGTTGGAATAGAAAGTGTATGAAAAAGTAATATATTTTTTTATTACTTTCATCCTGTTATTTTGCCACATGACAACATTTTATTTGGTCTTTATTTTAATGTTAGTTTTTCATGTGTTTTCCAAGCAAATGGATGGAAAAAGTATTCCACGTAACAAATGAGTGGTTGGTTAAGATAGAAAAAAGGTGAAAAAGATATAAAATAAAAAAAAAATAAAAAACCAGTTTGTCTATTTTATAAAACTATTTGTCCATCTTCCATGCAGATCCAGTGCACTATTCTGAATCATGTTAATAGGGATAATTTTATAATATCATTTTACTGTACATTTTTCATGCCTTTTTACACAGCTTTAGGTGAGAAAACGTGCACTAATACTAAAACTGCTATTTCTGTCCGTTTTTCACTTATATGGCTCTTTCTATATCACTACAGCAGCAGAAATAAAATTTTCTGCCATTTTTTCTTACTTTCGCATATTTTCCTTATTGTGCAAAATCCATCTCTATCAAACAGCAGAAATAAATTTATCCACCCGTTACCTTTTCCGTTTCTTTTTCATACCTTTTTTTCGTATGAAGCAAGCACACGCTACATTTCACATCTCAAGAACACAAATAAATAAAATAAAAAACAGCCCAAGTGTTACACTAAACTACTACGGGAAAAGCTCATATGCACCTGTTAGCATTTGAAAATTTCAAGGCCTTTGCCCCCAACGTTTTGTATACTCATGTTTCAACCTTTTAGAAAGGGCATTGAATAATCATAAAGACAACTGACGTGAGACGTGAGTAGATGGGAAAATTTGTGTGAATAACCATTCAACTTTCCGTCTTAATCCTTATTTTATTATTGATTTTTTATTTAACCTGCAATAATTTACATTAAATGTTATAAAATATTCTTTGATAGTTGTTATTTTAACTTTGTGAATAGAAAAGGAAATCGATTATATGCGGCGCTTGCGGGCGCCTGCGCATCGCGTGGAGACGTGACACCGCAACTATATATGTTATCCATACAAACAACATGTTTAATTAAGTTGGCAACTTATAATAAAAAATAATAAGTTATTTGTAAAAACAAAAAAAAGGTATGTACACAGAAAACATCTTTGAGCCAGCCGCAAATGTATCATTTAAGAAGTTCATTTCGTGTGAATTCAAAAATGTTTGAATTGACAATTCTGTTTTATTTTTTAAAATATAATTATTTATAAAATTATAAGTCTACATAAATTTTAATTACTCATAAATACTTAAATTTTATCGGAAATATTATTTTAAAAAATAATATCATCTTTGCTAAAATCCATTTAAATGCAAAGGAAAACGCATTATAGGACTAAATTCATACCCAGTCACATAATTTTTACATACATCCCCTCATTAAAAAAAACTTTGACATTTTAACGTTATGAGACAATCATTTCGAAAACACACAAATGAATTAAGGCGTATATCTAAAGAACCATTCAAAATGCATGCGATCCCCGGCCATATCACAAAACCCCAAAAAAAGGGAAAAAAAACTTTGAAAAAGAAAAAAAAGAGTCATGGTCAATCAAAGGTCAAAACAACAAGCTTGTCAAAGCAAGTTTAAATATGGGAACCAAAACCCAATAAAAAAAAGTATTATTGTCAACAGTCAAAGGTCAAAGAAGAAACCTAGGTAATGCATGGAATTAGGGAACATCTTGGCTCTTCAAGCCACAAGTTACCTAATACGCAGTGTGAGAAGAGAACAGGTCCGGTCATCACTCCATTACTTAATTACTATCCGTATGTACGTAGATGCAAAATGCTTCCATTGTTATTATTGCAGTAGACTCAGCTTGAAATGGTTTAACACGTTTGGGAAGTGATTGATTCCCCTTATTATCCCTATTGTGGTTTCACGTGGGGACGGTGTTGGTTTAATTACCATTAAATTCAGTTTTGACCATTCATTCATTCGTCCTGCATTCCTAGCCCTGAAGGTGGGAACCGTGGAATATGGTTTTGGTTGCATCGTATATATTTTTGGAAACACAATTATAAAGAAAGAAAAAAAAACATGAATTATATGTGAGGAGCATGTTCCTCGCATTCGACCCTGATCTGTGAGAGAGTTACCTCACAGTTTGCTTTTGTTAATAAAAAAATTATAAGTTAATTAAAATTATATATAAGCCTAATATAATAAGACACATTTATCATTATATGTACTGGTGTTTCTCTTTTTTCTTTCCTTTTTTTTAAAGCTCACATAAGTAAATTAAAACCATGTCAAATCTAATAGCCAGGATAGACTTACGGATAAAAAATTACTAACCAAAAAAAATAAATAAATAACACTTTGAGCTTAACGATGAGACATGAGAGTAGCTCAGTCATTGCTATGAGATTGGTGTATTATAAAATTATAATTCCAATGGTATCCCATCCAAATCTAATTTAAACTTAAATCTATCAAAGTTTTCTGGGCTCGGTGCCATATCAAGGTATGTTATTAATACTTAATCTCTAATGATATGGCTCGGTGCATCATATATACTTTTGTAATAATTAATAATATGTTGATGAAATGATTAATGGCATAAAATTTATATTAAATTTGTATATTTAAAATGTTTAAATGTCCTTGAGGGGTTACAAACGGCCACAAGGCAAGGAACTAAATGACGACGACGCAAGCAAGGTTGGTGAAGAGGCCTCTCATGAAGATGGGGGTGGTGGCCGAAAAACCCAGCTGGATAGACATTTTTTTTGCCTAGGAAGAGCTTAGTGGTTTAGTGGGCCATCACTTTTGTTTACGTAAAGCTCTTGCCCTTGAGGGCATCCCACTATCTGTCGGACGTTGTTGATGCTGATCTTTCCGAACCTGTGCCGATTGATCTTATAGATCTAGATAGTGTGGTTGATGGCTGTCAGTATACGGTAGAGTGGTAGGGCTAGTAGTGTAAAACGGGCTTAGATTTACAGGCTCAAAGTGAATCAAGCCAATCAAACCTAAGTCCATGTGAGTCTAATTAGTTTGGCCTATATAGGCAAAACTAGCTCACGAGTTTTTTTTTTACTATAAACTATATTTAGTATGTGTTAAAGAAAAGAAAATGAATTAAAATTCACTCATTTCATATGTTTGGTATACTAACAAAAAGAAAATCAATCATTCTTATGAGAATGTTATACTTTTATATATGGGTAAATTAATTCCTTCTATACATAGTAAGTTTATACAAAAGTTCTTTACATAATAGAACTTCTTTACTTTTTTACACATCAGACCCAAAAGCCACCTTACTGCCGTAACTCATCTCACCAAGCCCTTTCATTGGTCTAGGACCCTCCCCTCGACATCCTTCCTCCATCTCCATCCATGTACAAGGCTTCCATCTCCATCCACTTTTCACAGATGCCTAAAAGAGATCCTCCCCCATGGCCTGTCAGTCTAGGACCCTCCCCATGGCGTCCATGACCTGTGTGTCCACCACGTTATCCACTAACAACCCGTACATCCGGCGCCGCTAATGTGGCTGCCGATGCCGACTGTGGGACATATTCTGGCGAGGAAACCATGGAGCTTGCTCTTCTCCTATATTCTATATCAAAGCTTGTCGAGGGTGGTGTCGGCCTAGACCCACGTAATTTGATTTTAAATGTCCACGACGATAGATCGGAGGTTAAACATGTCGAGGATGAAGAAGGGGCAAGTGGTGGCATTGGCATCGAGCGTAAAAGACTCTTGGTTGCCGCTGCAGATTTTGTGAAGGAGATGACGACTTACCAAATATTTATGATAATAATTTGTTTAATAAATTATAATATTTATGAGGATATTTTAGTAGTTATATGAATTCATTATCTTTCTTACCCTTTCATATAATGAAAAATTTCATTTCGATTTTTATGTGATATCATATTTTATATAAATGATATAATTTTTAAAAATATATGAGGAGACTTGCGGATATATATTTGATTATATTTAATATATTAAAATTATTTTATATTATATAAATGAATATCTTTGTTTATAAGTGATTATATATATATATAAGTAAATATCAGAATATTAATCTATTCATCAATCACTCAGTACATGAACAATTATAAAATAAAATTTAAACTAGTATGTATTGGATTTAATTGTATTAGTTGAGTTTTTACTACAACAACAAACACCCCCCCACCCCCCCCCCCCCCCCCATGTAGAGATTGAAGGATACGTTGGGGTTTTATTGATTATTAGAGCACATTTTTAGCTAAGTTAAATTTATCTAAAATTATAATTAATCTATTGGAATACTTTTTTAATCAAATGTTACTTTAGCTATTAAAATATGTAAGTTGTTAAAGATGCTCTTATCACGCTAAAATCACAAGAAATTCACGTTCTTTGTTTTTGTTTTTTTAAAAAGCACTATTATAATGCTCATGATTTCCTCTCAACAATAATTTTTCTTCTGCGCTGCCCTTAGGCATTGATAATGCACCGACTATTACTGGTTAAAAAAGTTAAAAAAAAAAAAAACACTTCCACGCTAAGCTCTCCGTTACTGTAGTATATTTCGCTTTTAATTAAATAACTGATTAAATTTGACTAACTAATTTTTTAACTACATATTATTTTAAAATAAAATAATAATTCTTCATAGATTTTGTAAATAATAAAATAATAATTCCTCATAAATGTTAAAGATACCTAATTGAAAATAAATAAATTTATTAATGGACCTTCGATTTTGTTAAAAAAAACACTCCCCACTCTCGTAGCACGTATATGTGGCTAATATGTTTCCATATAAATAAAAAAATATTCAAAATTCGATTTTTCCCGGCCTTAAACCATTTGTGCATGTGCACCGCTAGCAGACACCTAACTATTTTTTCTAGCTTTACATATTTAAATTACTTTTTATTTTCTTATACAAATATACATTACAATAGATTTTTTAAATCACTATCTATATCATTAAAATAATATTTTATATTATTTTTTATTTAATAATAATTTTTTTATAATTTAATATAAAATAAAAATAAATATTATAAAAAACGCGAAAGAAAAAAGTAAAAAAAAATATAATTTAATAATTATAAAAAATAAAAAAATATTTTTTAATATATTAAAAAAATACTGAAAAAATAATTTTATAACTTTTTAAATTTTTCTCAGGAATATGGTCCAATAAGTTTTTTAGTGTGTATCAGGCACGTGCAAAACCAGTATTATCGTGGAGACAAGTTCTAATAATTGAGCAGCATGTCAGTTTTAGGTGCCATATATATAATAAGCTGATTAAGCTATGAAGGATGGGACATGCATCCATGTCAAACAGGTCAGCGCTAATGTAATGTTGTTGGGCCTTGTTCAAACAGGTCAAACTTGGAGAATTACATTCCAACCCTCACCGCTTGAATCTTAAAGTATATGGGCCTCTAGATTCAGCTCTAAGTGTGATCTCGTTACCAAATGTACCTACTACCAAGGCGCCGTATTAATGCTACCAGCTGGATAGAGGCCTGTCCTAGATGACCAATTTGAATTCAGCTCATTAATTGATAAAGAAGCAGAATCCAGACACCCAGGGATCATGGTATAGACCCAATGGATGAAATTAAGCAGTAAAGATGCAGATATACAATGGCATTTTTACTTCGTCATTTCAAAAAGGGTCATAAATCACATACAAGGCACAGATTAGCTGTTAGCCTGTTCCTACGCCATATTAAGTTCAACTTCTTATCAGAGGAGGCACTTAGGCCGTCAGTTTGTTTACACAAATTGGCGCCCTCGAGCTCAAGTTTCCCTCTAATGACCTGATTACTTTCCCATAATTATACGTGACCTAAATGCGGTTCATGAATAATGGCCAATCCATCCACAACAATTGTAAATCAAATTAATAGTAGTGGAGTGCTCCGTGCAAGGTATAATGACAAAGACTAATTTATCCTTAGGTTGGCCAACCATTAAAGTAAATGTACAAGTTTTCCTTGGGCTTGGGTTCACACACCATCATTATGCACACAGTTGAGTTCCTGAACTTACATGGTATCATCTGATTCATCTGAGTCGCTTCTGTCAGGCTCCCCAGATTTTGTTACAGCCTCAGGTGCACTGGGTGTCACAGCAGGTGCAGGCACGGCCTTCTTACTGGCATTACGAGCGCTCACTTCACCATCTTCTTCTTGTTCGGCTGCTTCCACATGTGAACCAGTGGATTCCCAATGACAAAAACATAAAACATAAACAAAGACCTTTAAAACCACAATTTTCCTCAACCTAAGCAGAAACGCTTCAAACAATCATACTAGTTTTGTTGTATTGAAGTTTGATCGTATATTTTTGTTGTTTCTAGATTTCAACAAAATAACTACATAGTTATGACGTGCCTCTATAGTAGCACCCCGAATGGCGAGTAAAAAGTGTATGCCCATTCGTTTTGATATTACCCCATGAAGATGTAACAGCTGCAATAGGTTAATCAAGGTTTTTGCCAAGTTCTCTTGACGGAATAAGATAAACTTACGGAAAAAACATGCAGGGGTATCAAAATTCTCAGCTGTTCCACCAGCCATGATATTTGAGAGATCCTTCTCCACCCGCTGCACAAGCTCAGGCTGCCAATAAAAAAATAACACATCACAAAACGGTACTAGATAAATAAAGGGAAACAATATATGTTGCAGGATGGTCCCACCAGAATTGACTTCCAATAGCAAGAAACAAAAAATAGGAAGGTTTCTCATTTGTTTACTTCTATATTAAGCATTAGTAGTGGAATAGCTAAATGTTTTAATAAATTTGTCAACATTGAGCAATAATGACCACAAATTATACTCGAGATCTATGTGTTGGTTATAAATTTTATTAAAATTACAAATTTTGAGTCACTAACTAGCTAAATTTGACTAGCAGATGCCTCAAAATTTAAAACTTTAACAAAATTTATAACCACTACACTACACAGATCTCGAATACAATTTGTGATTATTATTGCTTAATATAGGCAAATTTATTAAAACATTTAACTATTCTACTATTAGTGCTCTAAGCTTGTTTGTACCATTGATGTCTAGACGGATATCAGTAAAATACATTTAAAAAGAATCAAATTATTCGGTTTTCCCATAAAAAGCTAATTACTAAATTCAGTTGCTTAAGAGCCAAACTCATACATTTAGATCTGGCTCCCTCCGAAATCTTCGCTTCCGAGCATCCCTCATAGGAGGAGTTAGTCCATGTCTGTATTCCACAGCATCAACAGCAGCATCACCCTCTTCTCTTACCATAATCATCTGTTAGAAAAATCATACAATCAAAATTAATATGAAGCCCTGTTCACTGATTATTTAGATTGAAATTCACATCAGAATACACTACTTGACCAATGTCGGCTGTTTTAACCAAAACATTATCATCGTAAGTTTTGTAGGACTCCACTACACCAGGAAGATCCAAGAGAGCTGCAGGAAAACAATCATTGCCAATGGCGAATGTTCCACTCCTGCCATCCTCTGAAACATATTATATTTGAATGATTTAAACGACATTGGAATGTTATGCAGGTAAATGTAAAAACTATGGCATTATAAAATAGAAAAGCCACCTTAAATCAGTAAGCATTCCAGCCAAGGGCTATTTTGTAAAATAATGAACAACACGCCTATTTACTCTCTAATTAACTCTCAATAGATAAGACACAATAAGCTACTTTTCAATTAACATTTGGGAACGAAATCCAAATTGCAATTTTGTCTTTTTATCTGTGCATGGTTGAGGCCTAAAAATAATCCAGTATCGGACAAGCTAGAAGAAATAATGTTTTCCAATCCTTTTTTGCAATTAAATGAAACAGGAAAAGAATATAAATTGATAAAAATACTTTTAAATTAACATTTTCCTTGCATAGAAAATATTACTCTTGTGAGACATACCAACAATAGAAATAAAAACTCCATGTACACAAACACTTCTCCCTTTGTTTTATTTGCTCCCATCGATTTCAAAATATTTCATCAATACAAATCTCTAAATATAAATTTATGCTTCAATTATCCCCAGCTAACCAGTATCGGACAAGCTAGAATAAGTAATGTGTTCCAACCCTTTTTTACAAGTACACGAGCACACAGATATAAATTGATAAAAACACTTTTGCATTTTCCTTGCATAGAAAAAATTAATCTCATGAGCCATACCAACAAGAGAAATAAGAACTTCCAAGTATTCATGTCCTACCACTGATTTTTATCACTGTCACAAAAGGAAAAATGGTAGACAGAGAGGGATACCTACAGGTCTTAACCCAGCACAAACCAAAGGTAAATTGCTTCATTTTTTTTTTATCACTCTTCCGACCTCCATATCAACAACAGCCAGAGTGTGTTTTTACTGTTTTTAAAGAAGAAGAAGAAGAAGAATTGCACGACTTAAAGACGCTAAAGTCTTTCTTCATACAATTTGGTGCATATGTCTACAAGTGAAGTGGTGTTGATTTTGGGTGCACTAGGAAGTAGAACAAACAAACTACATGTCATGATAATATGGAAACCCAGAAAGAGGAATACATCCGAGGAATCAAAAGAATACGTGTACACCATACCAAGAAATGACAAATCCAGTGACTTGTCTTCGGAAGACGGATTCTCATTCAATAAGTGGTCTATTCGCTCAGCAACAGAAGGCGGAACCCTGAGTATGAATTGCTCCTCCATGCCTGAAAAAATGAAAATTTAAAACAAAACACAAACTGATTCCCCGAGACAACAACAGAACCAACAAATATATATATATATATATATATATATATTTGTTTGTGCGTGTGTGACTTCAGTTTCAAGCAGCAATAAGCAGAAGACAGCAAAATGAGGAACAGGATCTCGATGGAGAAGAAATGCGTCGAACACGGCATACAAAAGGGATGGGATTCATTCAAATATGAATGAATTAATGGAATAAAGACAAGGAGGGAGGGAGGGAGGGAGGGTGTCCGCGCAAAATATGTTAGCTGACCCGACACGAGTGACGACGTCGACGGATGGGGGAGAGATGAAGGAGGAGGGTGTCGACGGGGACGCAGGAGGATGGATTTCGCGGTGTTGTTGTTGTTGCTGTTGCTGGTGTTGTCGGAGTTACGTGCGCGTTTACAAATTTCCGATGAGGGATTAGGGATTCGAGACGAGAGCTATACCGCCGGCTTCCTCAATCCTCACCGCATTTCTAAATTTATTTATTTTTATACAAATAAACCCGATAATCTCAGGACGTGTGAAAGATTATTTTTAAAAATAATATAATCTTATTTAAATAATTCCTTAATTAATTATTATATTATTAAAATAATATTATATATTTTGAGCTCATGAAAATTTTAAATATATTTTTTTTAGAATTAGGATTTTCTATTGTTTGGTATAGTTCATTAAAATTATATTATTTTAATATTTTTTATATCAAAACTATACTTTTTTTTTTGGTATGTAGTTTAAAAAAAATATCAAAACATTATGCCAGCAGATCAACTCATTTTTTTTAAAAATAATTTTATAATTTTATTTTTCAAAATAAAATAAAACGGACGTTAATGTTATATACATAATACATGTGATACAAACGACGTCGTTTATTGTTTTTTAAAATTCACTCGCCGTATATATACATATATTTAAGGCTGGGTTGGGTTGCAAGCGAAAGTCCCTTCTGCCAAATATCCTTCTTGTTCTTCCCACTCAGGTACTCCTTCTTCTCCTTCTTCTTCTTCTTCTTCTTCTTCTTCTTCTTCTTCTTCTTCCTCCTCTCTCTCTCTCTCTCTCTCTCTCTCTCTGTATATATATATA
Organism: Taxillus chinensis; assembly: GCA_023512835.1. Taxonomy (NCBI): domain Eukaryota; kingdom Viridiplantae; phylum Streptophyta; class Magnoliopsida; order Santalales; family Loranthaceae; genus Taxillus; species Taxillus chinensis. Next base: position 15,228,426 of record CM042092.1, on the reverse strand, counting down.
TATATATGTATGTATATATATATATTTTCGTGTGTGTATATGTATATATGAGTATATTAATATTGTAATATGTGTTCGATACCATAGCACAACCTAGGGTTTTTTGGTTTTTATTGCCGCTCACTCTGATTGTGGTATTATATTTTAAATACATAGTGTCAAACAGCCTACAATTATTATATAAACAACAACAACAACAACGACAACTGAATGAGGGGGAGGAGTTACAGTCCGTCACCGCCGAGGGGCTATGGCTATGGCGGCAGAAGAAGAGGACGGAGCCCTAGCCCCAGGGACCGCTATGCCGGCGGTCGCTCCAGAGACCTTCCTACCAGTCTTCTAGTCCGCAACCTCCGCCTTGATTGTAGGTTCGTTTGTTTTCACCACTTTTTTTTTAAAAAAAATAGTTAATTACTGCTACTGACTATCGTATGTGTACTATATTACTAGGCTCATTGTATATATATATATATATAAGCAGCAAACATGTCTGATTAGTTATTACATCTATGTTGCTAGAAAAAAAAACATTCAAATATGTCTAATAGGCTGGTTAATCCGGGTTAGGCAGTTGATGTAAATTGTTGTGGATGTAGCAAAAAAATAAATAGGATAGAAGACTTGATAGATTTACTTAACTTGTGTTGCTTGCTTGTGTGTTTTGTGAAACCCTTCTTTGCCTGCTTACATGTAGAGTTTACACTAACTATTTGCACAGGCCAGAAGACCTTAGACGGCCATTTGGGCAGTTTGGTCCTTTGAAGGATGTATACTTGCCGAGGGATTACTACACTGGGTGAGCATGCTTGCCAACTATATCTTGTTAATAGATTTGGTGGGTGTTTCTTTCTTTAAAATGCATGTTTTTGTGTGTTTTTCCTTTGTCCTCGTTTCTTGTGTTTTGCGTATTATGAGATGTACGTGTCTCCTTAATTTTTATTTTCTATTCTCATGAGAGTGTTTAGTTTTTGGGGACCTCCTCCGCATTCTCCTCTAATGTGGTTGAGCTGGGTGCGTTTTTTTTTATTGGAACTTTGGGTTATTATAACAGTGAAAATAAAGTTATGAAGGCATCAATGAAGTAATATGAGTTCTGTTGAAGATGATGTTAATGGTAGTGAAGATGGAAAAGAAGTTTGGTTTGAATTCACTGTGAAGATTTCAGGTCATCTTAAAACTGACACATGCAAGGTCAGCAGCCAAGCGCTTGCTTTAATGTGCTTATTGTGACCTTCCATATCATCAGAAATTCTTTTGGCAAGTTCAGTTGATGCTGAAAGGAAAAAAAAGTAGACCATTGTAATTTTGTGTTTCTAATTTTTTTTGCAGCTTTTGTTCTAAAATAGGTCCTTCTTGCCTTCTTTGCAGTGAGCCACGTGGCTTTGGCTTTGTACAATTCGTTGATCCTGGTGATGCTGCTGAAGCTAAATATCAAATGGATGGCCAAATTCTTCTGGGACGAGAGTTGACTGTTGTATTTGCAGAGGAGAACAGAAAGAAACCTTCTGACATGAGGGCAAGGGATCGTGGGAGGTACAAATTTCCATATTTATGGCCCTCTTTCCCATTTCAGCTTGACATCCTTTTTAGCTTAAAGTGTGATTCATTTTCAGATGAATAAATATTCTTTGAGCACTTTCCTCATTAAGTTAAAGATTGTAAAATGTTTTACCCTCAGCTTGTTTACTTGATTATTGCTCTCTATTGAACCATGTTACAGCTTTTCAGAACTTTTCATCGTTTAGAATGTTTTTCTCCCTTCAAATTTTATGTTAACAATTCCATGGCCCTTTATTGTGGTTGACTGGCTCAGGATCTTGGTCTTGATTTTCAGCTAAATGTACTGTTCAAGTTTGATATCTATCATTTAATTTACATATATTGGAACAGATCTTCATTAAATAATTCTAGTGTCATTTGCCATCTATTCAAGTGTTTTTATTTAGGAATATTATAAATCAAATAGCAAAATATTGTTTCCTACAAATTACTAAATACTTTTCATTCTACACTTGATCTTCCTGAGAATAGATGTGATCATTTTGCACCTTCTAAATTGCATCCTAGCAAAATTCTCACTTTTGAAATATGGATCACTTCAGGGGACGTTATGATCGAAGGAGGTCCCGGTCACCACGATATTCACGGTCACCGCCTCGACGTCGAGGACCCCGGTCCTTAAGCCGTGATTATTATTCCCCTTCACCTAGAAGAAGGCATTACTCAAGGTATGTATTGATTGCCAAGCGTGCTTTGGTGTTTTCCTTTTGAAAGTTAGCTGCTGACTTCCAAGACTGCGCCCTTTCATCAGCACTTTAATGGTTATATTGATAGGGCTGTGAGCCAAACTTCTTAAGAATTTCCCTGTTTTTATTGACTGGTTTTGTAATGCTCTTTTGCTGGGTCACGTTGTCCTTGTTAATTGCTTTATTTGATCGCTTTTCAGTCTCTTTGTTTGAGTTTGTTCCTGCGTTTGCTGTCATTTTTTAGTCTTTTGCTCTATTTTATGTCTTTTTCGGTGGTCCCTTTGTGTTGATTAACTAGTCAATGCTGTCATTTTGGTGGCCATGGCTGTCAAAGGAAGGTAATTGCTTTGTTTTTTTCACCTGGGGTGCTTCTTAACCAATCTCAATTTGGATTAACTAGTAATGTTGTTGAATTTATGGATTTGGCTTTGTATGTCAATACTTTTATGTTTACATCAAAATTTGGCCTACTGCATTTTTGGCAAGTGCTTCCCTACTTGTTAGGTGTGAATATCTCGTGGGTGGTGTTGTTTAAGCATTTGGAATGTTTTTGCTTCGATGTGGTATTTGGTCCCAAGGAATTGTGCCTATATAGAAGGGTGCAAAATATTTCATAAACTGTTCATCTCAGTGTCTTTTATTAGCCTTCACAATTGTTAGACTGGATCCATCTGTTGATGCATGTTCGATTCTGTGGTAGATCTGTTTCGCCACCAGAGAAAAGGTACAGTGGCGAAAGGCGCTCTCGGTACAGTCGAGACGGGTCATACTCACGCTCTCCATCACCCCGCAATGATTCAAGGAGCCGCAGTCAAAGTCCAGCAATGGGTGAAAGTCGGAGTTGCAGCCCCAGTCCAGATGACTACGCCCGGAAACCAAACAGAGGCAGGTCACCTAGTCCGTGAGATGCTTCCCCCCGTTGCTTGCCTGCGACAAGTGGTTTGCTCTGTTTTAAGATTTCATGGCCTTAACTTTGGCAATGCAGCAATGATGCAGTGTTCAACTTAAGGAGAGTGTACTATCTAGTATTGGGATGTGGCTTTAAGTAGAAACTGATAATGCCGTCGCCCTATGGATTCTGCTCGTAGGTTTGTTCTATTTTTCATTTATTTTTGTTAGTCATGAAAACTTGTGTTGGTCTTGGATGTCTATTTTTCATTGTTAGTCATTTATCTAAACTAGCAGCATTTGTAGTGATCATGTAACGTTGGGTTGCTATGCGTTGTACATTCATGATTTTAGACTGTCTGATGCGCTGGATGTGTGCTATATGGATAATTTTTTATTTAAAAAAATTATCCATATATATATTAAGAATGATAAATAATTTTGTTAAAGACGAGTTTAGCCTAGTAGTTTGCCGTAGATTTTCTGTAAAAGTATATTTTTTATATCTTATATTTAATTTTTTTTATAATGTTTTTATAGTATTTTTTAATATATTAAAAAAAAATTATTTACTTCTTATAATTATTAAATTATATATAAAAAATTTATATTTTTTATAATATTTATTTTTATTTTATATTAAATTATAAAAAATTATTATTAAATAAAAAATATTATAAAATATTATAGAGAGTGATTTAGAGATGGTATATATTCATATAGAAGAGGAAAAAGTAAATTTAAAAAATTGATTGTGTTAAATTTAGGGTGACTAGGAGGATCCATCGCTTTCGCCGGAGACAGCCCTCACTTCTGCGTCATGTCAGCACTTTTTCGCAGCGAAATATAAAATTAGGTTGCATTGGTAATCTGTGAACAACGGCAACTGCGATAGGATGATGATTTGATTGGATCATTTAAAACTTCTAGTCCAGTAAATACGTGCGTGATGGTAATGTTAAATTCCTCATCATTATTACTCACGTCAAGTTAACTATTTTCTAATAATAGCTATCATCTAAGATTAATCTTGCAAGACACGTCGCACTTTATTCTCAGTTAAATTTGCCAAAATGTGTTCAACTATTGGTGTTGATGCACTATTAATTTCACGGAAAAGTTAAGTTAAACTTGGTCCACCACCGGCTGCACATAAGCTTTTGTTAACCCAAGTACTTCATTTAAAAATGGTCATATGGAAGTTATGTTATTACTTTCCTCCTCATTTTTATTTTCCTCCTCTCTTTTCAACTTATCGCACTCATTATAGTTATCAGAATTTAGATTGTATATTAATCCTACTAAGGTATAATCACTGATTCAAACATTAAATCAGTAGTCATATAATTAGTAATTATATATAATTATATATTAATAATAAATAAATATTTTAAATTAATACATTAAAATTATACTTATGATATAATAATATTTATTTTTAATATATATTTTTAACATAAATTTTTAATAAATTAAAAATTTTAGTGACATGAATTTATAATAAAAAAATCAAATGAAATTTTAAAAATATTAAAATAAAATATCAATATTAACTATTAATTTTAATTTTAAATTATATTATAAATTAAATTAAATAATATTTTATCATTTTAAAAAACCATTAAAATTCAATCGGATCAATTGAGTTAAAAAAACAACCAAATCAATTGTTTTTTTTTTTGTTTTTTTAGAAACAGTTCAATAAAAAAAATCGTACCACTTAAGTGTTGAATCATCGATTTATCAGTCCGACCGACCACGCTCCGGTTACGATATCTATAAGAGTGTTGAAATTTTATCTTAATGAGAAAGATTTTTTAGATGAAAATAAAAACAAAAAACCATGCGTATGGAGCAACGTTCGGCCTTGACGTGGTAAATTAAATTTGATTTTGGTGTCATGGAACGTTTGCGGTGCCCACTGCGTGGAGTTTGAAAAAAAATGGTGGGACCAAAGAGCACATGTTCCATAAAGCAATTCACCTTATTAGCTGGATGGCAACGTACAGTTTTTTTAATTTTTAATTTTAAAATTTATAATTGTAAGAACACTCCAACACCTTAATTATATCAATAATTATAATATTTAGTTAAATATTTATTTCAATAAATTAGCTATTACATTAATTAAATTTAATTAAATTTATATTTTTATTTAAATTAGCTATATTTTATATTTTTATAACTGTATTACATCAATCACACAAATTTATATTTTCTCTTAAATTTCCAATCAAACTTCTAAATTTATATTTTTTGCTTGATGTGCAAAGTAAGTGGGGTTAAATTTAAAAAAAAATAAAATTAAAATATACTATGTTACTAACTAAAATTTATATTGTATTATCTAATTATATAATAGATAATTAAATTTAACTAATATTATTGGAGATGCTCTAAATATGTATATAAATGAGCTTAGTGAGCGTAATCGAATTCGAATTAAGCGAACGTAATTGAATTTGAACCGAACAAGCTTAATCGAGTTCAAACCGAGCTTGTACAATAATTGAATCGAGTCGAGCTAAGCTTATATAGTATTAAACTTAGTTGAGCAGAAACTTATTGATTATGTCGTTTATTTAAAGGCACATATTTGTAAACAAGTCGATCTTATATAATAACCTAGCCAAGGTTAAACAGTAACAAACCAATATTGTATAATATCGAACTCGAACTCCCTCGAGCGAATATCGGGTGAGTTGTCGAGTGTGTCAATTTATTTACAAACCTAGCTCTAAAATATATTTTATCTCATTAGATAAATATATAATACAATAAATTTTCATAAGCACTTCATATATTATTAAAATAATATTTATTTATTTTTAATTTAATAATTTTTTTTAATAATTTAATATGAAAATAAAAATAAAAGTTATAAAAAACTACAAATAAAAAAAATGAGATCACATGTGTAATTTTGGTGAAGGAAAAAGATAATTTTGAGCAACTGGGTGGTTGAGAAATTTGTATTTATTTTTGACAAAAAAGAGTTTTGAGGGTATTCATAAATTAATAAAAGTTTATTAACAATCCACTCAACCATTTGAAATAAGAAAGTTAATTAAAATATTACCACGACATTGCACGTCATTAAATTTTACTGAGCTAGTTCATGATTAACTTAGTGCTTATTTTCTTTACAGGTGCGAAAGAGAGGCCTGTTGGGGACCCTTTCCAAGCAGCAAAAGTGGAGCCCTTTGGAGGGAAATCACAAAAAGGCCGGTGGCCCGGCCAAGGTTCAATTTCCTTCGAAAACAGACAAAAGTAATATATAAAAATATTGGGTGGGAAAACATATTCCAGTATGTACAAGGACGATGTAAATACAAAGACACCCGACGGCCGGCGCTAAAATCGATGCTCACCAGTGTCCCAAATAAAACTTTGGTCTGTAGACCCAACCCAACAAACATTTTCTTAAAAATTCTGCGAAAATTCGAAAGAAAACAAGACAGACAGGAGGAAGAGAAGGACATACCCAAGATTTGCTGAGGTTTGTGTTTCCAGCTGTGAGGCGCTCTGTTTTGTGAATTTTTTTTTATTTTTTGATTTTTTATTTTTTCCCTTGCACTTTAACTCCCAGCTAGTAATGAAAGGTCATGACATGTTCTTCCGGTTTCCGCATTGAAGGCTTACATTTGTTTTGGTTTATTTTGCTTTCTGTCTCTTTTTGTCTCCTTTTGCTGTTTCATGGTTCTGGGTTCTGGGTTTTGCCTGAAATTACACTCTGTCTGTCTCACTTCTGGGGGGTATTGGGTTTTGTCTGAAAACGGTGTTACGTGGGCTTTGTGAGGGATTTAGCAGGTTTGCTTTAGGCCAGATCACTGTTTATTTCGGGCTTGGCTGCTCAGATCAGCACCTTCTCAGTGTCATTGTAAGATTTCAACTTAGTTTCAGCATTGGCACTAAGTTTATTTTGTGATTTTAGCGATTTGGGTTTCTGGGTCCTGGGGAGCTAGGTTTTCCCTGGACGCTGGTGGTGTTTCTACACCCATTTGACCGAGAGAGATGTAGATGTTCACCACGTAGCAGACATTTCCACTTGCATTCTCTGTTCCCTAGTGTTGTTTTCTCTAACGGTGCAAGTCAATTATTTGAAAATTTAAATGTGGAACCAGGCCTCTATGGCCCTCGACCGAGTGTTGAAAAGGACTGGCATTACTTAGTGAATAACTAGTCGATGTCTTTGCATACGAACAATTTATTGTTTCCCTCTTAATAGTTTTACTTTTACAATAATGCCTTCCTAGCTGTCGATATGTGAAAAATACATATTCCAAATTGCTAAAAGTATCACACAAGTTGATAAATCACTAAAAGTGATTAAATTTTCCGTTGATGGCTATTAGTGGATGACATTTTTAGTAAACATTGAGTTCTTCTTTGGAAGGTTTATGTAGCAAGTATTTTATCCAGGAATAAAAGTTTGTTACTTTTATGTGTCATTTTAACTTAAAATACTACAAAACTGCTTTCACATGTGATGAGAAATTTGTGTATTTCCTTTTGTTCTGAAGTTGAAGTGTTGTATACTTAATTTCACAACGTTGTAGTTGCTCTTGGTTGGTTTTAGGTATTGAGAATTTTTTTCCTATTTATGTGTTTGCAGCAGGCGCAGAAGTGAAATTTTGGGTCAAACATTTATTTGGATCTAACGATGCCTGGGAAAAGGCTTAGAAGTGTTCTTTTGATCTTAATTGGCATGCTTTCCAAAGCATTAGGTAAGGCTCAAGTAGCCTCATATCTTTAGCTTCTCCTTTCTTTAAGGGTTTAAAGATCAAGAATCTGAGGATTTTTGTTTAGGTATTTGAAATTTACTTAAAATTTAAGGATTTCTGTTTTAATTAGTTCATTTCGGCTTCTGATAAAAAAAACAAGTTTATTTTCGTTGCCAATGTTTGCTGTACATGTTCAAATAAGCATCAATATATACTCTTGTATTCTAATAACATGTGATGTTAGAAGTTGAACCTTCTTGCAAACTCTTGTTGTACATTCAGGAGCATTTGTAGGAGTAAACATTGGAACTGAGGTTTCCAACCTCCCATCAGCTCGAGACGTGGTAGCTATTCTTAAAGCAAATCAGATATCTCATGTTCGTCTTTTTGATGCCAATGCTGACATGCTGAGTGCCCTATCACATACTGGGATTGAGGTCATGGTCAGTGTGACCAATGAGGAAGTCCTGGGAATTGGAGAATCTGCAGCAGCCGCCGCTTCATGGATAAACAAGAATGTTGTGCCTCATATTTCCTCCACCAACATTACAGCCATTGCTGTTGGGAGTGAGGTCCTTTCTTCTGTCCCTAATGCAGCCCCTGCTTTGGTCCATGCCATGTCTTACCTCCATAGTGCTCTAGTTGCCTCAAACCTAAATTTTATGGTTAAGGTCTCAGCTCCCCAATCCATGGAAATTATCCAAAAGCCATTCCCACCTTCTGATGCCACTTTTAATTCCACATTGAACTCCACAATCTACCAGCTCCTTCAGTTTCTAAAGAACACCAATTCCTCCTACATGTTGAATGCTTATCCGTATTACGGGTACACTGAAGGAAATGGAATCTACCCGTTAGAATATGCTCTTTTTAAGCCACTTCCATCCATCAAGCAGATTGTTGATCCAAACACGCTTTCTCATTACAGCAGCATGTTCGATGCTATGGTTGATGCTGCTTACTATTCCATCAAAGCTCTCAACTTCTCCGGGATTCCAATTATTGTGACAGAGTCTGGTTGGCCATGGCAAGGTGGGTCCAATGAACCTGACGCCACTGTGGAAAATGCTGAGACCTTCAACAATAACTTGATCCAACGGGCTTTGAATAATTCTGGCCCTCCCTGCCAGCCAGATCTGCCCATTAACGCCTACATATATGAATTGTTCAATGAGGACAAGAGACCTGGGCCAGTCTCGGAGAAAAGCTGGGGGTTGTATTTCAGTAATGGCTCTGCTATTTATGATCTGAAATTGAGCAGTTCTGGCCAAACTACTGGGAATTCCTCTGGGGCTTTCTGTGTGGCCAAAACTAGTGCTGGTTCAGATAAGCTGGAAGATGGAATCAACTGGGCTTGTGGGCTTGGCCAAGCTAATTGCAATGCTATTCAGAGGGGAAAGCCATGCTATTTTCCAAATACTCTCCAGTCCCATGCTTCTTATGCTTATAATGACTATTACCAGAAAAATCGTGCTCATGGTGGAACCTGTGACTTTGGCGGCACTGCTGTGCTAACGTCAGTTGATCCAAGTAGGCCCCGCAATTATAACATCTTTTTGTTGTCATTTCTTTCTGTTTCTTAGAGGGCTACACTCCACATTGGGCACTGAAAGGGTATTTAGAAGCCACGTGTAATTTCTAGTCTTGAACGGCTGTGTATGGGATTTTCTCTCTGGTTAATTTTCATAGACCTAATATGCATCATACTGTTATTTGCATATGATTTTTTTAATTTGTAAATTGCCGTTGTAAAGTATTCTAAAGTTATCAATTATTGGCATGCTTTACAATCATAGTTTTGCTGCCATACTACTTGAAGTTATTGTTTAGTGACTAATTGACTGTATAGTGCATGATTGTTTTTTTTTTTTGGGGTCTGATATGAGCATGCATGTTTTATTTTGTTGAGAACACAATGGAATTCACCAATAAGAGTTACTGCCTTTTAATGTTCTTCCTTCAAAATATTCATAATCTATCATTGCAATTTAAGATCGTGCTCTTTTCTTTTTGAATTCTGAAACTGATTTCTCGCTTCTCAATGGGTGGTTTTGACTTTGCAGGTAAAGGATCCTGCATCTTTACAGGAAGGTGAGGACACGACCTTTTTATTTAAATTTAGTTTCGTTACAATAAATTTTAAAACTATTTTTGCAACAAAAAAACACTAAAAATTATCTTTTGAAACAGCCTCAATTCAAACACAACTGGGGGGCTCACACCATCAACTGCCCTGGGACCTTCAGGAGCCTTCACAGCAGGGAATTCGATAATGCAAGTTCCGGATGCTCTGTCTCTGGTTGGGGTTATATTTATCACCCTTATATTGCGTTGGCGCCTATGATCACTTAATATATATCATTGCTTTGAATGGTTGAAGTACTTTTCCTGAAATGGCATGAGCTCGTCGGCAGTGATCGTGATGAAGGCCGGGTTAAATTGGCCATGTACTGCTAGTAAATCTTTACCAGTTTTGATCGTGCATTCTTGTTTCCCCCTCACCCCTCACCCCTCACTTTCCTTTCACCCCTTCTCTGGGTGGTGTGTATCATGGGGTCATTGTATTGTAGTACATACCATTGGAGCATCTAATGGACCTTAGTTATCATTCAAAAGTAGGAATCACCCACCAATGAGAAGGATTAAATTTCATGCCATTATTCTCGGCTCCCTATATATTATGGTTTTTTTTTAAGATTTTAGACCCAACTGCTCTTTTACAGTAAGTGTGAAGGTGGTCTTTGAAGTTGCCTCGGGTCACGTGGCTCGTTTACAAGCTTAATTTCCAGGATGATATTGAAGTGTTTGTTCACTTTTATGCAAATTATGAAGTATGTTCGTATAAATTTGTGGGCTTGCCCATGTGAACCATCCTGTTAAAGGTTTTTCTATTCTTATGGTATGATTATTTCCATGCATATGCTTATACCATGAATATTTATATTACACTAACCCTAGCTGCGCGCTTTCAGATAGGCTATGGCTTTTGGTTTGTGTATTGTCTATTTCATTGGAAATGAATTAGGTATCATTGGGATTAGTTAAGACTGAAAATGAAATATTTATTCTCATTGTAACTCCGGAATAGAATATATAATTCTATTTAATATGTTTGATATAATGGAAGAAATTTTCACTTCAAATTATATTATTATAAATCAATTAATGGTTTTCAGCAATTGAAAATCAAATTTCTTTGACTTCTCTCATGACTGTCGTACTAGGAAGTTTTGATTTGTAATGATTTAATTTTACACACGCGTGATTGGGTAAAATGTTTACTGCTAATCATGAACACCATGTGGTGACTAAATTGAAGTTGAGCTTGCGATCGAAAATGGGGATATGTTACACATCATGGGTCATGGTTGAGGTTATTGCAGGTGATGTGGTGTCATTGTTGGTCCACTTCCACCGTGTAATGTTAATCACGGTGAGGTAGTTGTCGGTGAGGATCTAGGTCAGGTGGATCTAATTTGGTAGTAACCTAATTCGGGTCCTATGTAACTTTTAGAATCGGGTCTAAGCAAAGGTTTGATTACGTGTTACGATACTGTCTGCTTTAGGTTCACCACATCATCCGCAAGGCTTTAAAGTGTATCGTGACATTTAAAGTTTTTTTTATATATATATATGCTTTAACTTTTTATCCTCAAGCGATATGGGATAAACATTCCAATAATTTCCTTCTTTATCACACATCAATTGTATACCATAGGCTGGAGACACCTATGAAACTAAGGATTTTTTATAACTTTCATTCAATTCACACCTTGTGGAGATATTAAATGTCACGCCCCGGATTTCCGACCCGGGGAAACCAGTACGTGACTCCCCGTTCACCCACACGGAGGGTAAAGGGGTTGGATTACTGGATGCCACGAGCAAAACTAACAATTACAATAAACAAACAAGTCACATCTTTATTTAATTTCAAACATCAAAGGGGTCACAAACCAACCATGTTCCATACTACAGTTCAATTCCTTATTACATTTTCCCCCTTGGGGTTACATAAATTATAAAATTACATTACTGAACTGAACAATAAAATGAAGATGGTCTTCCACCTTGGTGTATCCACCTAACGCCTGTAAGTCCCTGGAAACAATAATGTGTTAAGCAAGCCTTTATCGGGTTTCACTTCGGACTAAAGTTCCTAACTCGGATAGACTTTTGAAATAAAATAAATATAACATGAGGGGTGAGTAATCACATCGTAGGAATTATGTCTTCTCAACCTATTATATGCTCCTACCCTCTAATGAGATAATATATGCATGTGCTTGTGTCGTGTCTTTAACAGAGTCAAATAAACAGTTCATGATAAACATTCCAATCACCCACTCTCGTGGGGCAAAACTCATAAATCAAACTGGACATAAACAAACCACATAGGCCTCCTCAACTTCAATCGCACAGAATTTAAAGCAAGAAACCTCATGTATAACAAATACAGTTTAGCACGTTATTCTTTCTAAATCATAATGTAAACACTCCTCAAGGCATGCGTCACAACTACACGATAAACAACTCAACACAGTGTGTTTCACTTCATTATAATATAATTTAATTATCATATGCGACACAACTCAAATAAGGCATTTCAAATGAGTTTCAATACGTTTTTAAGCCTCACAATTACAATGTAACTACAAGCCCTCACATAGGCCCCCTAGGTTCCCATGAAGCGTTATAGCATTGATCGAGTGAAAGAACGTGAAATAGGACAAACTGTTGTTTTTAGCCGCGCGGACGCTACACCGACTGACACTCGGTCGTGGCGGATTTTGCCATACACCAAAAATGGTTCTTTGTCGGCTACGGTGGAGCCAAATTGGCCATGAACGACCCACTTTTCCACACCAAGAATACCCCATCGACTGTCGGCCAATGACTTCTACTATTCTTTGTTCGTCAGATCGTTCTTCGACCTACTACTACACCCTACGACCTCTTGAGATTCAACCTTTTCTCTCTTTTAAACATCAAGAGTCGCCTTTAAACTCCACACACAATTAAATCGCAATACAACAATAATACACATAAAATATGCCATTTCAAGCAATATTTATATATGAAATCACACGTATATGAATATATATATAAACATATATACACACGCACACTTAAATCCTTAATTATCATTCTAAAACATGATTTAATCTCTCAAACTACAATAAACAGACGGAACTAAGAGAGGGGTACAGATTCCTTACCTTGAATGTAGTTGATTTCGATTCGGATTGCAAGTTTTCCTCATAGCTCCAAGTGTTTCCTTCTCTCTCCTTGCAAGAACGAAGCAAGAACAGCCATCAACAATCATGGTTAGGGTTTCTCCATTGCTCCCTCTCTCCTTAAATACTTTTTATTATTTAATTAATTAAAAAATATAATACAATATCACAAAAGTCTCTCGGGTTCTAAATTTCAAATTAGACTCAGTTACTATCAAAATATTCCGTTTGATGAGTACATCACATTGTAAATATTTGTTTGATCAAATAACGATCCAAATACCATTTTGAAGCTCTGATTCCAAATTAATCTCACTCAAAATTTATTAATATTGTTGTACTAATATTGATTCCTCAAAATACACGCCTCATTATAAAGTTAACTTCTCAGCTCCCAAATATGGGTCATTACATAGTAATTTGTTAATATATAATGTCATAGTGATGAATTCATAAGTCCAACCATGATGACCATATTGCTTATTATAGCACATGATGATGCTCAGTACCTAGTGGAAAAGATTATAGTACATCATGCATCAGTTGTGAACTGTCCCTTTCTTAGAACATCTTATGGTGTATGCCACATTTAGAATTCTCCTTCAATACATATATTTAAGCTAAAGCCCTTATTAAAATTGAAATCTGTAATGTTCCATATTAAATGCTCTCCTTGTGAATATTCTTGGCATTTGTTTGGGCATTTTTTGTCTTTACATATGAACATATTTTGTTCCAGTTGATACCTGATGATATGGAGTTCCAGTCTGCGGATATACCAAATTATACGACTTCTGATAACTCGGTATATCTTAGTTCACCTTTATTTCAAGATAGCCTTTTTAGTATCTATTGCAAGTTTCTTAATTGGTTCTGGATGAATTTTGGCATAACAGTAGAATATTTATCTCGTGGCTTGAAAATTATGCAAACATGATTCTTACAATTAAGTTAATTATGAGAGGGCTGTGTTCATATTGCCTGTGTGGCCTGACTCCTTTTCGGATTCCGCCACTCATGGGAGCTTTGTGAAACCGATAGTAGTATAAAAGTTTAGCAAGAGAGAAAAAAGCACTGCATTTATCAAAAACCAAATTTGTGTCTTCTTGCAGGTCAAAATTCAAAAGGATAGTGAAGTGCGTTTGAAGATCATAGGGACTCGAGTTGATGCAACAGAAATAGTATTTGCCTTCCTCTACCAATCCTCTTTTTGTTCCCTGATTCTACCTTATGTTTGACTTAAGAAGTTCTTTCACATGATTATGCAATCAAGGGGGCATAATTTTCATGTTTAGTATTTTATAATTTAAAGTGCTCTCTGAAATTATGAAGATTCGATCAAAGGATGATTGGGGTCTCCGTATTGTGCCTATTGAAAACCTGAATGTTTAACAGCTCACTTTTTAACCTTCATCGAACTATATTCATCCCAGCCAAGATCTCCCATATAATTTTTCTCTAGGTTGATCCGATATCAGCTGTTGGATTGTATTGTATTGTTGTCTAATAATTTACTCCTACTTTTGCAGTTCTGCATTGGCACCATAAAAGATGATTTCTTGGGCGTTATCAATGATCCAGACACGGTGTCGTAGTAATCTTAACCATACCATCTCAGTAATACCTTTAATTATCAGTCACTTTCCTATTTCTTCGTTATCCTACATTGGTTTCTTTTCTTTTCTGTTTATTTATCGGTTGGTGATGAAAGAATTTACCGCTGAAGCTTGGTTGTTAAACCAATATATATTATTTGTTGCACGATGCGGTGATTGTGGGTTGGCTTTAGATTGATTTAGCTTGTTTTGGCGGCGGAAGCCAAGTATGCCCCTTCAGCATGTTATGGACATGGTGGCGGAATGTTTGGAAGTTGGTTGCCTTTTTTGTCATACGGTGTAGTGTACTCTTAGAATGCCATTCAAAGTCCTGTTTTGTTTTATAAACTTACAACATATTTGTTTTAGCTATTTTCTGTTTTTGTTTATTATTTTTGAGTAAAAAATAGAAAATTAAAAACAATGAGAAGTTATTTTTATTTTTAATGGCACCTAAAATAAAAATAATTTATTATTTTTTTATTCAAAAATAATTATTATTATAGATTCATCATTATTAAAAAGGTAACATTAAATGCATGTTCACCTTCTTCGAGATCAATAAAATGTCAATAAAAAATATCCATTTTATTTCATTCGCATGATCTTTAATTCTTTTCATTAAAATAATATTATTATATTAATATTTTAATAAATGTAATGACTAATTTAATACAGATTTATGAAAAGAGAGATTTATAATTTATGTTTAAATAATATTTTTCATTAAAATTTGATATTAACTTTAATGAAGTTAATGTTAATACTCTATAACTTACATATAGTTGGAGAGAATTATCCTCATTGCAAGTTGATATGAAAACAAAAGTTCTACATATTAATAAATTTTGGGATTGAGCTTTCATTAGTCATATCCTTTATTCTTCTCCTCGGCGATCTCTTTTGTCTCTCTTCATGCATCTCACGTTAGTTGTCATATTAGTCATATATGTTATTGTACTTGAGGTTTCATGTTGTCTTTATGATCTAGATTGGCATGAGATCAGGATAGATTTTTTTTAGTATGAAATGAAGTCTACATCAAAAGCATCTCCAACCGTTACTTACGTTATATCAGTAATTAAAATAATATTTAATTTAAAATTTACTTCAATAAATAATTAGTTAATTAGTTAAATTTAACTAAAGTTATATTTTTATCTAAATGCCCACACCTCACGTTCCTTCAACACTCAACACAGAACGTCAAAGCGATAAACGTTTTTAAATATGAAATAAAATAAAATGATACTCTATTTACTCTTTTATTTATTATTACAATCTAGTTGGATTATATTTTGAAGTAAATAGTTTTAATATTTTAAAAAAAAAAAAAAAAGGAATGGCATTTGCTGGGTACCGTGCCATTCGGGATCTGATTCCATCCCCCACTCCTTACGGCGTCGGCGTGGCCTCAGTCGCCCCACCTTGACCCGCACATTCGTCCCCACCCCCGAGATTACGGACCCCTGAAACCACGACAAGTGACAACGCCTATACGCGAGTCAAGGGACACAGGCACTTGATTCAACTCCAATAATCTGACAATAAATGGCACGGTTCATTTGCTTTTTGCTTCCAATACCTCAAAAAAGAGTAAAAATATATATATATATGTATAGAAATTGTAAAAAAAAAAAAAAGTAAATGATCAGGGATTAAAAAAAAAGTAAAAAAAATTATTATATATATGATTAATTTTATCACTAGTATTTAAAAACAAAAATTAAATTAATAAAAATATTTTTGATAAATTTATTTTTCATATCTTTGCTGGATGAAATTTTTTTGCTTTTCTATGCCTATAATTTTTCATACAATTTCCTCACTTCTACCATTTTTCATTGGGTTTACATTAAAATTTGTTTCTTTCTGAAAACAGAAACCCACGAAATAGAAAATTCATGGAGACTCGAGTTGAATCGGTCCTATATCACCATGTCATGTGCGCAATCTTTCAATCTCTAAAACCAACAGAGAAGGAAGAAACACGTATAATAAATCAAGAGAACATTTGTTTGTAATTTACAACTCAAAACACATAAAAATACATATGGCACATGTTAGGCCACGACGTCACGTGACCGACCGACCCTCTTCAATTAGTTCCAAAAAAAAGAAAGAAAAAAAGATAGCTGTGAAAGTCAAAAAGTAAACGAGGGGACGACAAAAACACACAACAGTACTCGCTGTGTGTGTGTGTGTGTGTCTTGTCTGAAATCAAATCTCAACGCAGCAACCAGACTGAACGAAGCCACAAAACTCAACATCGCTGCGGTGATCATCCGAGGACGCCTCCACATCCACCCTCTCCGCTTTCCCTTTTTGCCCCTCCCTTCCCTCCAGATCCACCAGAAATATCCCCGGACTCGCTCCTTCGCACTCAGTCCCACTCACCAGGGCCAGCCGAGTCCCCATCGCCACCCCACGCGACCCGACTCGTACCCCCGAGTCCAGATCCCCCCCAGCAAGCCAGCTTCCCGTCCCTCCCCACCGCCACGCGCGACCTCGGACACCGCCCGGCCTCCCACGCGCCCTCCACCACCCTCCACGTCCCCTCCTCCGGATCGTACGCCTCGGCGGTGCCCTCGAACGCGCCCTGCCTCTCCGTCCCGTACCCGCTCACCACCCAGAACTCCGCCCCCACAAACGCCCCCTCGCACTCGTCCCGCCCCCGGCCCATCTGGGCCAACTCGCGCCACTCGTCCCGGTGCACGTCGTACGCCCACGCCGACCTCAGCGCGTTCTTCCCCAGGTCGTGCCCGCCGGCGACGTACACCGTCCCCCCTCCGCCACCGCCGACCGCGAAGAACGACCGCTTCGTCGGCATGTCCCGCCCCTGCCGCCACCGTCCCGCGGCGAAGTCGTACACGAACACGCTGGCGACCGGGTGGTAGCTCGCCGGGCTCCACCCCCCCATGACGACCAGCTTGCCGTCCGACCCGCACACCTGGCAGAAGAGGGGCAGCCCGTCCGGGTACTCGGCCGGCGACTCCAGCCGCTCCCAGGACCGAGCCACGGGATCGAACACGGAGATCCCGTACGCCGCGGACCCGAGCTTCCGTCCGGCGGCGACGTCGGCGGAGGAGGGAAGGGACTGGACGAGACACGCGACGACGCGGGTGAATCCCCATTTCTTGCGGTGGTAGTAGAAGGTGGAGCTGCGGAGGACGTTGCGCCAGCGACGGCAGACGGCGGATGCGACGCGGTGGGAGGAGGGGGGCAGCCGAGTCAGGCACTCGAGGCCTAGTTCGGCGGGTAAACCCGGTATCAACCAGGCCGAGTCGTAGATGTCCATGCCTGAAAAGCTTCTAGAATGTATTGTCCGGCGTTCTGTCTTCTTCTTCTTCTTCTTCTAGAAAGAATGTTAATGGCTGTGAGGACTGCTGGGTTGGGGGCGTTATGGTTTGGGCATGGAAC
The DNA here is from genome assembly GCA_023512835.1 of Taxillus chinensis. NCBI lineage: Eukaryota > Viridiplantae > Streptophyta > Magnoliopsida > Santalales > Loranthaceae > Taxillus > Taxillus chinensis. The sequence continues at coordinate 15,210,316 of CM042092.1, read as the reverse complement.
GAACGAACGACTTTATAGAGAGGTCCGGATGAGGGGGGGACTCATCCGTGTTCGACGCGTGGAATCTGATTTTTTTTTTTTTTCAAGAATAGTACTCCAACATACCACGGGTTGCTCCGGTGGTATGTGTTTTGATTTTTATATAAATACGAATTGAAAAAATTGGTTTTTTAAAATATTTTACGAAATTCACGTATTTAAAAATTATTATGTAAAATTATAACACTAGGAAGAGCCGAGTTTTTTAAAAAAAAAAATTAAAAGAGAAACAGGTTTTGTGCGTATATTATTTTGAAAACAAAAACAAAACAAAGCCTAAATTGTTTAGGCTTTTGACGCAATCACCTACGCAAGCTTTGCCGCCACTTTGATAATTTGTTTTGACCATCTTGTTTGATAACTGTTTTGACTTGATCATGGAGTGATTGAGTCAAAAGAGGAAGAGTATTTACCCTTTTTTTTTAAAAAAAAAAAAGTGTTTTCGCAAGAGTTATATGGTCGTGGGAGGGTAAAAAAGTGGTGGTGAATGGTGATGGTAAAAAAGTATCATCGTCGTCGTAGGCTCATATCATCATCCTCCCTGACAAACAAGCTTTTGAGGCATCGGAAACGCGTTTCATCCATCACTTGTGAATGAATAGCCACTGCATGCCCCAATTATTACTTGCATTGCATACAAATTCTCCTCACTCCATATATAAATTATAAAATTTCACTCTCTTAACACCGGCCTCGAATGTCCAAACATTCCGGCGATCTTCAATTAACTTAGTCAGCGTCAGCGGCGTATTAGATCGTTTGATTATGAAATGTGCACACCTACCTTATTCGCTTATTCGCCGCTGCATTAATGTCTCCCGTTTTGTCAAAAAAATTAGTAGCTAGTCTTACTGTACATAGTTTTTTTTTTTTTGGGAGGTGGGGTTCAAAGTTAAATTAAGGTCGGGACTAAATTTTGCTACGATTATTATATTATATGTTTGGAGGTGATACTTAAAACAATAAATAGCTATTAAACAATAATAGTTATTAATACTTAAAATAATAATAGTGCATTATAATATTTTCAATCTTTATCGGTTAAAAATTTAAGCTAAAATAATATTTAACTTGCTACAGTAATATTTTTGGCTAGTAATTTTCTAATCTTATTCTATTCATTTTTTTCCTAAACTATCATTTTACTTGATATATCCTTTTTTTTTAAAGTATAGACTAATCGCTAGTAGGATTGCATGGGCAGTGCCGTCGCTAGTAAGATTATCACCAATGATGGGGGGTGAACCGCCACCGAGCGGCCCGACCGCTTTGTGGGGGGGGACGTTCATCTCGAGGGGCGGCCAAATCATCTGTGAAGACGACGACATTCCATGGGTGTGGCGATGGGGAGGAGAGAAGAGGGTGGTGGCGTGCGAAGGGAGGAAAGAAAGTGGGGGTGAAGTGTTACTTTTTATTATGTACTTGGCATGGGAGGTTCAAGAAAAATCATATTTAGTTTTGTTTTTGTTTTTACTAAAGGTTTACTTGATGGATTGAAAAAGCATTTTAGTCATATTTTGCTATAACTTTTGTTATAGCTGATAGATTGGAGATGCTCTTTAGGTCAAAACTAAAGTTGGCCATTAGAGCATTTTCATAATTTTTATCTTTATTTTAAAAATAAATAATAAATTATTTAATATATTTTATTTATCCTCTAAATTTTATTTATCATTTATTTTTATTCTTTTAAATTATAATTTATTTAAAATTAAATTTATAAATAATATTATTATATGTAGATTAAGTTATTGTAACATTTTACTATTAAGTGCTTTTAGAATATTACGGAGTAGGCGTACGTACGCTTTTTTGGATTTGTCAACGGGGATGAGGCTTAGATGACAGTGTTGCGGATGGGGTGACGTGGAAAGGGTCAGGGGGGCCTCGGTTGAGGTGACCGTGTCCGGATCCACACTAAGTAGCTTTGGAACGAAATGGAAATGGATAAGAAGTAGGGGCGTATAATATGTCGCGGCGGGGGAGCGGATAAAGCCAACTGAGGTCGGTCGCATAATAATTAAAACCGTAATGGATTTGTATTCTTTTATTCACACGCTCCTTCCTTATCCCAAAATATATATACACACACACATTATTACTATACCAATAAATAAACCAATTACATTTGCTTCTCCCTATTTATTTATTTATTTATTTATATTTGATTCCTATTTATATATGGTCCAGAAGAGTTCTTCTGTTGATTACTTGTACTTGAGACTGTTTGGCTATCATATTTATAAAGCGTGAGCCAATGGGAAAAGAAAGTGCACATTTCTAAGATATGTATCTAGACTCTAGAGTGAAATTAAGGTTATAGAATATGCATGGTGCATATATAGATCCCAAGTCTTGAGGGGCTATAATCGGTAGAGATGTGATGTTTATTGAGTTTTTCATACTAGATGACTACAAAGAAAAGGCGATAAAGAAAAGTGATGAAGATGTACACAAGCTAGTAGCAGTGTTAGGTCTAGAGGAGGTTAGAGGGTAAATTAGTCTTCAAAGCTTTTCACGAACATGTGCTCATAATAAATATCAACTTAATCGCAGTAAAATAGAATTGCAAAAAATAATCAAAAGAAATAATTTTAAATTACTATATTATTAATATTAAGTATAAATAATACAAGTATGTATAATTTTACACAAATTATCGATATCAAGGGACCCATTAATATATACATAGTACATAATTTTTAAATAAAAACATATGGAGTGTGTTTGGAGGCTTTCTTAACACAAGAAAAAATCTATCTTCAAGAACACAATAGTGCATAGAAATACTCTTGAGTAAAAGCTTGCAAGTGTATGCGTGAGCATTCTCTAAAAATGAACCTCGAATGACTATTTATACCCAGGAAAATTATCATTCCTAATTCTAGTTGCTAGTCAAAAATTACCTTAATATGTAAACCCGTAAAGGCATGGCCGTCATTCAAACTTGCTCTTTATCTCTAGATAACTAAAGTAAAAAACTTGATTCCAATAGTCTTTTAAACCATCTTTTTATCTTCAAATTTTTTTCTACGTAGTGGTAACCATTTATTTTTGAAAGGTTATTGTATACTTTTTAAAAAATTAATATTTTTCAACCGACCATTCTAACCGATTTCCCCTCCTCTTGTTCATATATGTCTGAACGACACCACTTCACCCATGGTACGTGCTCTGTCTTCAGCCTTGCCTCCTGCTCGAGCAAACGCTGCACGGCTGCAGTATTGCCAACGGTGGTCTTCATGATCCCCTCGGATCACACCAAACGCAATCGTCGAACAACGCCTCTGTCACTTAAAAAAAAAGGAGTACAGATTTATTCAAAATCAAGTTTAGCTTAGATATTTGAATAATTTTAATATTAAGTTAATATTTATTTTAGAATACTTATATATAATAATATGTATCTATAAATTTTTATGATAATTTAATATTTAATTTATAAATAAATTGAATTATAAAAAATCTAAATCTAAATCTAGCAACATGCCACAAAAGAATTACTATTTTATGGTATAAATAATATAAAGTTTGTTCTATGGCTATGGCTCGTACAATATTGATGTAAGGAGGGCACAAAAATTGACATTTACAAGCACACGGTACAGGGAAAAAAGAAAGTTTCGGCACTCAAATATAAATAACTCACTCATAATCATTAATTAAAATATGTTTTCAAGTTTTTTTTTATAAAAAAAGAAAAGAAAGTAAAGTCTTTTAAAAAATAATAATAAATTTAACAGCTGAATTATCAGGCGTGTATAATTTGCTATGTTACCTAGTGATGCCTAAGGGAAAAAGAAAAATAAAGAAAAGAGAAGAGGAAGACTTCCCGAGGCCGAATTTATCGAAACTTGATTAATGTTTTGATTAAAGTGGTGCTCTTAGACTAGTTGTTTTGAAACCATAGTTGTCTAGACCAATCGCACTGTGATGGCAACTGACGAGTAAGACAAAATGGACAAATCAATATATTATCTTCGCTAAAACTAATAATAAGATAATGATATATATATATTGAAAAGAAGATAATTTTTTTTTTAAAACAGCGGAAAAATTACAATATCAAGCGTGTAAAATATGCAGCCGATTATAGACTAGCAAGCTAAAATATGTTTTAAAAAAAAAACTAAACTAAACTAAACTAAACTCTTAACTAACAAGTACTATAGACTGATGGTACTACTACTACTATTTACTTCAACATCCGATTATGTACACTTCTTTGAGTTTGTGGGTGTCATAAAACATTTCAATTCACACTCCACTTGTAAATATTAAAAAAAAAAAAAAACGCAGTTCGGCCACAGGTACTTTCAATATACATCAAAAGATTTCAATAATTTGGGTAGTTATCATCTCTTGCTTGATTCATAAGGTAGGTTTTGGTCCATCCGCAATTATTATTTTTTTCCTTAATAAGAACCTGCGCATCTATTGGATTCAAAGTAGGTTCATGTTGAAGATGACTCGAATCATTGCACCAACAACACTGCATATAAATGAAAGTCACACACCACACGCATTGGCATCGCAACTAAAATGCAAAAATAGTACGGCCACAGGGAAGTTTTTTACACGCGAGGACTGCAAATAACAAATTAAAAAATAAAAAAAATCAATTATTGGTCATTTATTTTAGAGTGCAAGACATGGCTTTGCCTGGATATGTTAGACAAATTAAGCAACGGGAGGAGGGTGCCAAGAAAGAGCTTCTAGAAGCACCCGATTATTCTACCTTCCAACATGGTCCCATGGTGGGATGGCGTGTGGGCCCATGTCATTTGAATTTGTGTGTAATTTTTTTTTTTGGGCTGCAGCCTTCGGCGGTGGGGCCTCCTGGCCACCTTGCTTCTAGAAGAACCCTTTTACGGCTTCCACTCAAAGCTGGTGGAAATGGTCCAAATTAATAATATTACAAATACAATCAATTTTGTTAGGACGAGGAATAGGGTATTTGATTCACCCTACAACTACTAGTACTTGTGTGCTACGAAGGACAGGGAGAGGCTTCTACTGTAAAAACAGGTCTTACGACTGGGTGAGATATCTGATTTGAGTGTTTTGAAAGGCGCTAAGGCTTTGCTTAGTATAGGATGTGTGGAAAATTTTAAGGTGGAAAATGAGTAAAAAAGAATAGATGCAAAGAAAATTAATAAAAAAAAATAATGATTTGATTGAGGTGAAAAAGAGATAAATAATATTTTTTATAATGTAAATAGAATTATAAAAAAGTATATAATATAAAATATCAATTTGACCAAGAGATTGTTATCGGCAAAAAAATAGAAATAGTTTTAAAAATACACATGTAGTGTTTCTTTTCTGTAGCATTCTAGGCTTTTTGCATGTGACACAAATTTTACATCTCCCAATGCATGTTTTGTCACGGCAGGTATAATTTTCATATCAATTCCATATGTAGTAAGCAAAGAAAAAAACATTTTTAACCAACTTTTTATAACCCCTATACAAATCCATAGCAACTAAGCATGTCATAAATAATATGTATGATCTTAATATGGTCAAGTTTCAAGCTAACTAATCTGTGTTAGCTTGTAAATTATATTTTGAATTGAAAGTAAGAAAACTCATAATTCAGGTGGTGCTTTTCTTATTAAAGGAATGACAGGAAGAGTAGTTCCCAAATACTTGGGCCAAACTGTGACATTAGTAACTTTGTGTTTTGACCTAAGAAAGTTAATATGGTCAATAATTATTATATCTAAATTATTATTAAAACAATTTGTTACGAGTTTTGATATCTATATTTTATTTTCTAAATTCTATTTGTATTGAATTATAATTTTAAAAAATATGTTTTGTATTTAAAAAATAGAATATATTTTTAAAATTAGATTAAAAAAAGTTGAAGTATCCAAATAACAAAATAAAAAATATTTAAATCTTCTAATAAAATTTAATTTAAATTTAAAAATAAAAAATATTTAAATTTATTTTTAAATTTATATTATTATTAAATTAGAGTGTGTTCACACTCACTATTTTAAAAACAATCTAAAAAACAGATGTACCAAACAATGACTACAAAATAATATGACAACTAGTAATTAATAGGATTTTAAACTATAGTGCAAAGTTTTTGTCTACAAAAGACAGTTTCTCTGTTTTTTTGTGGTGCCTCTAAGTATTTCCCAAAGACGGAGCTGATCCAATTAAGATTAATGGGATGGGATTAATTCATGATTTGAGAGGAAATTAAGGCTTATGCAAAATGGCAAAAAACTAAAAAATATAATAACTTTATCCCTATAATATATCCCTCTAGTCAAGAGGTGTGCATTTAATATGTGTGTCGTGTGTGTGTGTCAAAAATTAAAGTAAGGCTTATGCAAAAAGAGAATTTTGCAATATGAAAAGGGATAAGAATATACTCACTATGTTTCTTTAATATATCCCTCTCCAGCTCCTACCCTCTTATCCAATGGTATATGCGTTTGTTTGTGCTAAATCAAATATGAATATCGGGGCTTCAAATTGAAACACCTTATCTCTATAGGTTTGTATAGGCATGACTGTGGGAAAACATAAATATGCCAACTAATGTATTTTAGACAAACATTGTTTATGAGATAAGATTCAAGGATTGCGTTATTTTGGAAGATGTTTGATTACAAAATTGCCTATTGCATCAAGCATTTTTCATTCTTTTTAACATACTATCAAACTCATATGTTATAATTGTGGATATTGAGTCGGGTCAAGTTGATATGATGCAATGTTCGTACTTAGTATGAATCAAAATCGATCCTAAACCATCACGATTGTTTGAAGTAGCTGATGAAGGCAAAAGGGTGACTTAGTGCATAATTAACGCACTGACCGGGGGGAAAATTAATATAAATTACACTTTATATATGAGATGTCAAGTCTCACTCTCAACAAGAGCTTCATCATGTGGCTAATCAACAAGAAAAGTATTCGTGATATAGTCTTTAAATGAGATTTGGATCTTCGCTAATTATTGTCTCATTTGCAGGTCAATGATTGAAACGATTAATATTTTCATATATTCAATTAGTATGTATTAGAACATCTCCAACTCATCAGTTATAGCAAAAGCTATAGCAAAATATGCTGAAATTATTCTCCAATGGTTTAGGTAAACTTTTAGCAAAAGCAAAAACAAAAGCTAAATATGGTTTTTGTTTTTGCTTTAGTCCTGCCATGTCAGTACATACTAAAAAATTACACTTCAATCCGTTGTTGTCCCTGCGTTTCACGTCGCACGCCCCCCTCCTCCCCCATCGCATCGCCCCCGCCATGCCTAGCTATGTTTTCCGTCGGCCCTTTGTGTTTCCCGTCATGCACCCCCCCCCCCCCCCGGCTCTACTCGCATCATGTCCCCGCTGTGTTTCCCGTCCCCCTCCCCCCTTGTCCAGCTACGTTTCCCCTCATCTAGATAACTCTCGTACAGATGTCGTTCGGATCCAACCCTTGCGTTTGCCGTCGCCGCCCCCTGTCCCCCCACCCTTGCGTTCCCCGTCCCACGGGAATTGCCCAACATCAATTTAGCTAGGGATTTGAAATTTGGCTATAATGGGGATATATTGGGAAAATTAATTTTTAATTAAAAAAATATATGACTCACCATTTGAGTGACATTAGGTAAAATTCTACTGTAGCAAGCTAAATATAACTTTAGCTCATTTTAGTTAGCTAGAATGATTGAAAATGCTCTTATAACCTAAATGACTAATACCTTAAAATTAATTGGATATAAAAGAATTTATCATTTGTTTTTTATTAACTTTGGTTAATAACTTTTCCAAACACACTCTTCATGTCTGAGAACATCAACATTAATACAACATGACACACAAACAACAAAAAAATATAAATGAAGTGAAATATTAGAAAACACATTCACAAATTAGACATTATGAATCAAAATCTAATACCATATTAAAATTTAAAGGCTGCATCCCAAAATCAATTAACTATTAAAAATATTATACTTAAATTTTTATTAATATATAATTGATTGATACGTAACTTTCCTAATGTAAAACAATTCTAATGTACTGAGAGGTTTGCTTGACACCAAATGAAGGGATTAATAGGCTCTAAGAAACTTATTGTAGGAATTTAGATTAGATTCTTTACACTAACTGTATGATACATTTATTTAAAATTATATCATTTTGATGTTTTTTTAAAATATACACTAAAATAGTATAGTTTTGAATAAGTACCATTAACAAATTAGTGTAAAGATTTTTATCTTCGAGAGATCGAGGGTACTCGCAGGAGTGCATATCCCCAACGGTCCTTTTCCTACGTTTGTTTCTACAGTAATAGAAAGGTAACATTTTGCTATCCTACATCACCACCACCACCATCCTTGCCACCAATGACAATTAATATATATTTTTTTTACAGCCTTCATCAATTTCACTACGATCTACGTACACCCTCTCCCTCCACTATTTCCCTTCAAACACGTTTGCTTTGTTTTGACAGGATGGGATTCGGAGGCGAGTCCAAGTAGTGTAGCGTTTTGTTGGGCCATGACAACAAATGACCCTTGAGGATCCGTACTCAACTCGCAGAGCATTTAATGAAATCTCATTTAATATGTTTGATTCCACAATTATTTGCATGGAATATGTGTAGTAATTGTTTTACTTCACTTTCTTCATCGGGAGTTGTATAATCAATAGATTAAATAATTTGCACCCGAAAAAATATATGTTAATGATTATTTACTTGAGCAGTCACGATCACACGGATGAGGGATGAATGGTGTTTAAGCAAGTGTTGCATTATCGTAAATTACGATTCGCAATGAATTACATGTAGCTTTTTACGTAATAAATTTTGTAAGTTTTGTTGCAAATCATTTGGGCTTTTAAAAAATAAACAATATTAGTGAAATGACAGTGAGGGACCACAAAAACCAAGCACTATGCAGATAGTTGTTAGAATTTAATAAACTGCAGGATCTTTATTTGCCTAGAGATTGTTTGATCTGAAACAATAAATCGGAAGCGTACCTGAATCCATCGCTGGAGTTTGATCAATGGGTTGTAATCTTCCAAATCAGCACGACTCTTATGAACTGTTGTTCTCAATAGCTCTGTCGATGGGGATACAGACCTAATAAGCCGTCGTGCGATTTGGGGACCATAACCCTATATATATAGTATTTGCTATTTTCAATTCGGCCCCTCATCAAATTAAAAATAGCAGTCTGGTATCTACACATTAATTCCATGACAAATATACCCTTAAGCCTTATTTAAAATCTGTAATTAGATCACTTTAATTTAGGCTTTTCTAAAGACAGCACAACACATTTAATATTTACATGTTTGGCCCTATATGATGGAATTTATTCCAACAATCTCCCACTGGGCCATATATGTAACTATATAAATGTGTATAACTTTATGAGCTCCAAAATATTGCTATCTCAGCCTTAGGGTATCTGAACAATCTCGTCCATTAATTATGATGCTATAGGATCAAAGAGATTTTCGCCACATTTAGCGTGACTAAACCCATCAATGGTCACATACAACACCATAACCAAATGACATAGATCAATCATGGATGCATAGCGTGGAAATTACATGCAATGTGATCTATACACGTCTATTTCCAACTGGTCCTACTGAATTGAGATCAAAACTTAACACAATGTAACAGAGTGTATTGAATCAATACTTTATTTCGATCGAAAAATTCATAAATCCATAAGTACATAAAAATGTCCAAAACCAAACATAGAGCAACAAAACACAAATAATACAAACTCCCACTAAAACATGATATCCTCACGAATATGACACCCATATGAGCGGTGTGCTCATGAAAGACCTTGGGTGGCAATCCTTTTGTAAGCGGATCCGCTTATCATGGAGTTTGTGCCAATATGCTCTATAGATATCTCTCCACTCTTGTACTCTTTCCTTTACAACGAGGTATTTAATGTCAATATGTCTTGACCTTGAAGAACTCCTGTTGTTATTGGAATATAAGACTGAGATTTATTGTCACAATATAGTTTGAGTGGTCTTTCTATGCCCTCCAGAATGCGCAGACCCAGGTGACAAAATTTCGTGACCATATTCCACAATTGGATGCCTCATAACATGCTACAAATTCTTGCTTCCATGGTAGAAGAAGCTATCAATGCCTGTTTGGCACTCCTCCAAGATATAGCTCCACCACCAATAGAAATATGTAGCCTGAAGTGGATCTTTTACTATCTTGACATCCAAAGATAATCGAGTCGAATACCCAATGATCTCCAAATGATCCGATCTCCTATATGTGAGCATGTAATCTTTTGTTTTCTGCAAATATCTCATAACCCGTTTGGCTGCTTTCCAATGATCCATCCCAGGGTTGCTTAAATATCTGCCCAACATACCAACAATATATGCAATATCTGGACGTGTACAAACCTGAGCATACATTAAACTCCCTATCATTGATGCATAAGAAATGTTTTGCATTTCCTTAATTTCAAGAGTAGATTTAGGGCACCGATTGAGACTAAATTTGTCTCCCTTAGCTACAGGGGTGTCACCTGGTTTACTGTCCTGCATGCCAAACCTTTTAAGAACTTTATTGATATAGCTCTTTTGTGATAATCCAAGAATACCATGAGAGCGATCTCGTTGTATTTGGATCCCTAATACAAAAGAGGCGTCACCAAGATCTTTCATTTCAAAATTATTTGATAGAAATTTCTTGGTTTCGTGCAACATGCCTATATCATTTGTGGCAAGCAGTATGTCATCAACATACAAAACCAGAAATATAAGTTTACTCCCACTGAATTTGTGATATACACAATTATCAATAGTGTTTGTCTCAAAACCAAACGAGATAATCACTTGATGAAATTTGTGATACCACTGACGAGAAGCCTGTTTGAGTCCATAGATAGATTTTGTCAATTTGCAAACCATATTCTTTGGGTCTTTCAACTCAAAGTTTTCTGGTTGCACCATATATATCGTTTCATCAATGTCACCATTGAGAAAAGCTGTTTTGACATCCATCTGATGAAGCTCAAGGTCAAAATGAGCAACAAGAGCCATGATTGTCCTAAAAGAGTCTTTCGTTGAACCCTGGAGAGAAAGTCTCTTTAAAGTCAATTCCTTCCTTTTGAGTAAAGCCTTTTGCTACAAGACGAGCCTTATACCTCTCCACATTACCCTGGCGAATCCCTTTTGGTTTTAAAAATCCATTTACAACCAATGGGCTTTGCACCTTCTGGTAATGGGACAAGTTCCCAAACTTTATTGTCTTGCATAGACTTATACTCCTCATTCATGGCATCAATCCACTTTTGAGAATTGGAACCTTTCATGACTTGATGAAAGTTGATTGGATCATCTTCCATCATTCCTATGGTTTCCTCATGTTCCAAGAGAAATACAATATAATCATCCGGAATAGCATTTCTCCTTTCTCTAGTGGATCGCCTTAATGGCACTTGATCTTGAGGTTGTTGAGTTTGTTCTTCATGAATGGGGTTTTGATCAACATTATCTAGTTGAGGATCTGAATTCGCTTCTTGATTAATGATAGGCAAAGAATCATGTACATTATCAAAAGCAATAATAGGAATCGAGATTGATTCCTCCTCAAAGACAATATTTCTAACCTTATTTCTCCCCCCAAACTCAACATCCTCAAAGAATGTTGCAGTTCCCGTCTCAAAAATAGACCGAAGTGTGGGATCATAAAACTTATAGCCCCTAGATCTTTCAGAGTAGCCAATAAAGTAATCGCTCACTTGGTTTTGGAGTCCAATTTCTTTTCATGTGGCCTATAAGGCCTTGCCTCAGCTGGACATCCCCATATGTGAAAATGCTTTAGGCTAGGCCTTTTGCCTGTCCAAAGTTCATAAGGTGTTTTGGCAGTTGCTTTAGTTGGCACTCTATTCAGAATATAAGCTGCTGTCTTTAGTGCTTCTCCCCAGAGTGAGTCTGGTAAGGTAGAATGACTAATCATGCTCCTTACCATATCCTTAAGTGTTCGGTTTCGTCTTTCGGCCTACACCATTCATGCTAGGCGATCCTGGCATGGTGTCCTGTGGGACGATTCCACATTCCTCTAGGAATTGTGCAAATGGGCCTGGACGTTGTTCACCTGAACCATCATATCTGCCGTAGTATTCACCACCACGATCGGACCGACACACTTTATTCTTTTCTTGAGTTGGTTCTCAACTTCACCTTAAAATTTTTGAACACATCCAAAGACCGAGATTTCTCATGAATAAGAAACAGTACCCATAAGCGTGAATAATCGTCTATGAATGATATGAAGTATTGTTGACCATTCCAAGAAGTTAGTAGGAAATGGACCACAAATATCCGTATGTATCAATTCTAAGACATCCGTAGTTCCGTTGGCACCCAATTTCTTTATTTTGATCTGTTTTCCCTTGATACAATCAATACAAACACCAAAGTTTGTAAAATCAAGAGAATCTAAAATCCCATCGGACACAAGCCGCTCAACTCTATTTCTAGAGATGTGACCTAATCGTTTGTGCCATAATGTGGCTGAATTATCTGTATTTAATTTGCGTTTAGTACCCTTTTGATTCCATATGCAAGGTTTCTTTATAAGAAGCAATCGTATCAAGCAAATATAAGTTGTCATATGCACATAGAGAACCAGGTTCCCACAACATTTGAATTTATAGATAAACCGAATTGATTGTTTCCAAATGAACAATAATAACCTGATTTGTCCAATAAAGAAACCGAAACCAAATTCCGCCTTAAAAGACGGTACAATAAAAGTATCCAATAAATCCAAATAATAACCAGTTCCCAATAACAACTTAAAATGCCCAATAGCCTCGACTTCCACCGAGTTTCCATTGCCCACAAAGATGTATCTTTCAAGATCACTTGGCTTTCGGTAGTTCAAGCAACCCTGCATAAAACACCGATGTGAGTAGTAGCACCTGATCTAACCACCACGTGTTTCTAGGTAATCGAAGCTAAATTAACCTCAGAACAGACCAAAGTGAGAAGTGTACCTTTCTTAGCACGCCAAGCGTGATATTTGGTACAATCATTCTTCATATGTCCAGACTTATTACAAAAGAAACAACCCTTAGTATTTTGTTGTTGTTTCTTTTGAGTTGGGCCTTTAGCAGCTTCCATATTCTTTCTCTTTATGCCCTTATCCTTATGGGTAACAGCCAAATGAGCACTTTCAGTTCTATCTTGCTTCAATCTCTCTTCCTCTTGCACACAGTAAGAAATGAGCTCATTAAGAGTCCATTTTTCCTTTTGACAGTTATAACTGACCTTAAATTGACCAAATTGTGCAGGAAGAGAGATTAATACCAAATGCACAAGCAAGTCATCAGACAGCTCGAGCTTTAATGCCTTAAGTTTAGAAGCAATATGAGACATTTCCATAATGTACTCCCTTATGTTTCCTTTGCCTTTATACCTCATAGAAATCAAGCTTTGCAAAAGCGTGCTTGTTTCTGCCTTATCATTTTTCGCAAAACGTTTCTCAATTTCGGCTAGGAACTCTTTGGCTGTAACGATATCATCAGATACCGCACCCCTAAATGCCTCAGGAATGCCGCGCTTAATGATCATGAGACTCATGCGATTTGAGCGATCCCACTTCTCAAAGTTCTTTATAGCATTAGAAGAACTTGCATCCGTAAGAGGAGGAGGTTGCTCACACCGAAGTGCAAGGTCCAGATCCATGCAGCCAAGAACAATTTCAATGTTCTCTTTCCAATCCTTAAAGTTGGTTCCATTAAGCATGGGTATTGAGTTGACATTAGCAGATATAGTAGAAACCTTAGCTGAAAACAAAATAACCAAATATGCTCACATTAATAACCAAATATGATAATCAACAAATTCAAATAATGGTAAGTCCCATCTCAAGATACCTAGCACAACATTAATATCAAGTCTTTGGACAGTAATATTAATTGTAAATGGTACTCTTGTTGTAGTGATCAAACATTGATAATAACTCATGTCAAATAATAAATCTATCTTTGGATCGAATTATTATTCACATGTAAAATAAACCTTATAATCATCACATGTTTACCACCACAGGTGTGTGTAATTCGGCCAAATATTAAACCTTCCTTTGGGCCGGTTAATACCCGCATGAATTTACACACCCACAAACATTCAACATCCCTCATAAATAATCTACACAAGAGAGGTCACTTTGGCAACATCATGCTTCAATTAAACATTTAGAATGATGAACAAGTAATTTTAATCATAAATGATTTACCATAAAATATTTGAATTTGTGATTTATCAAATAATTCCTGAATTTGAAATTACCACACAATATGTGAATCTGAATTTCCCACATAATTACACAAATATAATATGTTTCACATAAAATAAACTATTGCATTTAATTGTGTAAAATAATATGCCCAAAATATAATAACATAAAACTTATATACAATTTCCAAATTAAATGATCAGTACAAAGAAAGATTTAACATCTCATAAATCAATAATTTTTTTTTCATATATACTATATTAATGAATTTTAGTTGCATATAATTATATGCCCAAAATAAAATAATTACATCTTTCTCATGATATTCTAATTACACAAATAATTATAAAATCAAGACATTACCAAATAAACATGAGATTTTATAATTGTTTGTGCATTAAATTTCCCAAGCAATTATAGCCACAGGAATATTAAAAATTCAAGATCTAAATCAATTAATTGGCAAGAAGACACCCAACATATAGAAAGTGAGCGTATGTATATATATGTTTCCCACAGCATGAAGAATAATTGATGAATTAAAGTATTAGACAACGCAAAAACCAATTTTGCGTGGAAACATGAATGAAAACCAACACATCCCATGCTACGAGCATGGATACCTTGGGCTCCGTGGAAACATGGCTTACCAGTCGAATTGACATGTGAGGGAAAAAGGTTTACGATACTGTGCGGTTAGACACACAGCCGGTGAAGGGTTTTAAATATATAATAGCACTTTAATTAATCAAATTTACACCAAAGCAGCCGTACGAAAATTGAAAACAGCTACTCAAGGATCGACGCTATCGCCGAGAATGAAAAACATATTGCAGCGAGATAATAATTATCGGTAAATCAAAATCAAACAATTCTAGCACAAATTTGCTCTGATACCAATTGTTAGAATTTAATAAACTGCAGGATCTTTATTTGCCTAGAGATTGTTTGATCTGAAACAATAAATCGGAAGCGTACCTGAATCCATCGCTGGAGTTTGATCAACGGGTTGTGATCTTCCAAATCAGCACGACTCTTATGAACCGTTGTTCTCAATAGCTCTGTCGATGGGGATACAGACCTAATAAGCCGTCGTGCGATTTGGGGACCATAACCCTATATATATAGTATTTGCTATTTTCAATTCGGCCCCTCATCAAATTAAAAATAGCAGTCTGGTATCTACACATTAATTCCATGACAAATATACCCTTAAGCCTTATTTAAAATCTGTAATTAGATCACTTTAATTTAGGCTTTTCTAAAGACAGCACAACACATTTAATATTTACATGTTTGGCCCTATATGATGGAATTTATTCCAACAATAGTTGCTTCTAGAAGAACGCATTTTAATCCTCTTAAAAAAAAACACTTTTTAAGATACCGTGATATGTTTCAAATCATGGTATCCTCCACTCACCCACTAGTCCGGTGGCATGCTTTTGAGATTTTCAAGTATCATATCCCCAAGTGGCTGCTGAGCATGTTGTTGCTTAAATTTCGTGCAAGAAACTTTAGTTCTAGTCAATGACGAATTGAGGAAATCCAGTTATGCGGACCCAGACACAAATAATATAATTTATATTTAAAAATTATTATTTAAAATTATAATTATCACGATATAAGTCATAAGTAATAAAATAAAATATAAAAAATTTATCAATTAATTTTATAATCAAGTTAGATCATTTTTTAAAATAATATAATTTACGTATTACTATTGCAATTAGAGCATTTGTAGTCAAATAATTTAAGGCTTCAATAAAATTATTTATGTGGAATAATATTAGTCATGAATTATACTCGAAATATGTATTTTAACTATAAATTTTGTTACAAATTTAAGCTTTAAGGCACTTGCTAGTTAAATTTGACTAGCCATTAATTCAAAATCTATAGTGGATATATAAATTTTAAGTATAATTTCTCGTCAATATTATTCTATGCAGATAATTTTTTAAAACATTCACCCTTTGTTTGGTAAAATATAGAAAATGGGTGGAAGAATTTGATATGAAAAAAGTGTGGAAAGAAAATAAGTGGAAAGAAAAGATGTGGAAAAAAAATTTTGTTTGGTTGGGATAGAAAATATAGAGAAAAATGATTAGATAGAATTATTTAAAATGAAATTTAAAAATTTAAAAATAATAAGAAAACATGAAATACCAATATTGTCCTTTGTCTTAACCATTTCGTTCGAAAATCCAAATACACAATATACTCGACAGCTTTTTAAATAGTCCGACTAACTATTTTTCGCTTTTTATTTTTTGGTTTTAATTTAATAGTCATGATTTTTCACACGGCAACCTGGCGCACAATATACTCGATTTTTCAGTTTTAATTGCATTCTAATAGTCTTGATTTGTCAAATACACAAGTCGACACCCTGGCGCACGATGATGACATGGCTCGCCTGGCACATGACGACAATGACAATGACGATGGTCTGGTGCACGACGACGACGCTGATGGCTTGCAAGAGTGATGACAACGCCGACGGCCTAAGACACGACAATGACGCTGGACACTGGCGCACGACGGACATGCGGCGGCTGGCACATGACAACGACGACGATGGCCTGGCGCACGACGACGATGCCGACGGCCTGGTGCACGACGACGATGTCGACGGCCTAGCGCGTGGCGACGACGAGAGCAAGTCGTCCTTCTTCGCTGCGTTTTCAGATCTGGTGGTGGTGAGACAAAGACGTTGGTGGATGGTGGTGAGACGAATGTGGAAAAAGTGAGGGCAGTTTTGTCTAAGTTTTGATTACTGTTTCTTTTCCATGGCAAATTACACAGTTTTAAACGTAACAAAAAACTATCCATTAAAGTCTTATTTTCTACCTTTTCCTGTAGTTTTTCTCTGCCAACCAAACACGGGAAAACTAATATTTCACCTCTTTTCTCTACCTATTTAGTTTTTTATAGCTTTCCTATACCAACCAAACAGAGGGTTAACTATTATACTATTAATACTTTTAGCACCATATTCATCACAAATACATTAGAACAAAATGTTATCACTAATTAACTATAATTATAATTATATATATATATAACTACAATCAAAAATTATAATTATATATATTTAAATTTTTTAAATTTGAAGGGAGGAGGGTTATAGAAAAAGTTTTAGTAAAATTTTATTTAAATGTCTTCAATACTATTAGGATCGGGCCAATACGTAGCCCGCACACATGTCACAATATTGTCCGTTTTGGGCTCGTCATATCGGTCCGCGGGCCTTTAAAACGCGTTGTGACATTTCTAAGTCTACTCCATCTTATTAACTCCTTGACTTCCTCACTTTCTTACATATGGGACAACTTCCCAACAAATACATTAACTATATGAAAAGTTATACCAAAACAATTATATCAAGATTTGTTTTTATAAAGTTGACATCTTAGAGCATCTCCAATTCTACCAAGCTATAATGGGTAGCTAAAGTTAATTTTAACTTGCTACAGTACCATTATAGCTAATGGTACTCCAATATTACATTACTAATATTTCTGCTTAACTTTTAATTTTTTCACAATTACCCTTATCCTTCCAAAATCAAACATGTCGAATCCCTAATTAGTGAGGCCTCCCAACGCAGCTGGCATGACGTCAATCCTCATTCCCACCATAGGCGACACAGAGGGGAGATCTGGGTAGGGGGTTGAGCGACGCAGAGGAGAGATCTGGGGCAGGGGCCAGGCGACTTAAATGTTACAGTGTTCGCCGACGTCGCAAAGGGAGGTCGCCGAAAAATTAAGCTAGCATCATCAGCAAAATCAAAAGCAACAGCTAAAATCATATTTATTTTTTTTACTAATAATTTAACTAATGCATGAGAAATTTTTTAACTAAATATTCTTTTTTTCCTTTTACTAATGCTCGGGGGATTGCTAGCGTACATCACTACAGAAAACATAAACACGGGTTTTTCAAGTATTTGTCTTCCAGTGTGGTCTTGTGGGCTTTATTACCCAGCTCTCCCTGTCGGGTTTTTTCATCCCGCCGCTCGATTCCCCACCCTGTGTAGGCTTTGTTGTTCAACCATATCAAAAAAGAAAGTGGTTGACATCTCTCTCTTATAGACCTCACTGCCACACCCACCGCGCAACACGTCGAACCATGCCCTCAAGCCGTCGCTGCGCAATTGCATTCCGGACGGATCGATCCTTTTCTTGCTCCGGCGTCGCCCCACGGCAGCGGCAGGCTCTGGTCCTGCCCGAATCGAATCCTCCCTAGAGCCTCAAGGTGATATTATTTTTCCTCTCTTCTTATTATTTTTCCTTCTCAAATTGTTATAATGGCATTTGCAAGCATAGATGTAATATTTTAATTCCTTTCCGTGGTAGAATTCTTAGTTGAACTTACCCATTGAGACTAATCACTTTTCTTGTTTCTCGATGATAATGGTTTTCCTGGTTTTTATTTTTATTTTTTTCAAGAAAGGAGTAGAAGTATCATGCTAGCTCAATTCACTAATTCTCATATTTTGCTACAAAAGGAAAATAAACTAGCCACAACTACCACCAGCTTGCAACTGTGCAAAAGGAAAATGGATTCTAGACAGTAGCACAGCCCTTCTCCATACTTCGGGTCCGGCTATAAACAATGGTTGTCTCCAATGTGGGCTTGCCAATTAACAAATAGGGACTGATTTTACCTTTGAGAAGCTGTGGTGGTTGCAGAAAAGAAGAACATGAATATAGTTGCATTATTTAATATCAGTTTTAGCTTTGTAACCTTAAATTGTTTGACTTTGTGTTGGTTTTTCCTAGCTTCAGGACAAAACTCCAGCCTTTATTGGCGATTGACTAGGCCGACAACAGTTTCAATCTCTAATGTGCATCTTGACTGGTGGTGAACATAGGCCGAATGTCATATATGTAGAAATACAGTATGGGCTCGTCAAAGCTTGTGGTGCAATATGCCCTGATCGATGGGGTTATCGATTCCAAACCACAAATACTACTATCCTTTTCTATTAGTTAGCTAGTCCGTGTAACCATTATGCCATGCAACTTGATACCTAATACTTAAATATGTATATTATTGAGAACCTAAGTAATATTTAGATATGGTTTTTTTTTCTTGTTCTTATTGCGAGTGGTAATGACCAATAGTAGGTCTTCTTTTTTGAGTATTGAGTGTGTATTCATCCTAGGTATGTGCTCTCTAGCTTTGTCTTTTTTTTTATTCACCTGTTGATTGGACCAACCGGGTGGATCCAATGGAAGAGGGAGGGTTCTCCATATACAAATCTTGACATCACCGTTGGATTTTAAAATCCATAATTGCCTGAGTGGGATGACCGTATTAATCAATTGCAAAGCTATTACATTTTCCGTGTGGGATTATAAATCTCAACCCACCTCCATGTGACATATATTTGAGCTTAACAGTTTAATAGGTAGAAACAGTTGATAAATTTTTAAAAAATGCTTATAATTTTTTTTCTTTTTTATGATAAAAATCGGAAGGAGTTTAACGATTGCTTTTTAAAATGGCTTTTTCATGTAGTAATTTTAAAATTTATAAAATGCTAATATTAATCAAGATACATGTTTAAAATTTAAAATTTAAAAATATTTTTATTTTTTAAGCCTTTATAATATTTAAAAAAAAATATCAAATATTTATTATTTACTTTTTAAAATTCATAATACTATTAAAATTATTATTTATCAAACACTTATCTATTTATATTTATAGTATTTTTTTTAACAAAATTAAAAATAATTTCTATTAAAAGCATAATATTATCAAATTAGACTAATATTAGATGACATAGAACACGCGTCTCCTCATATAACCCACTCTAATATCATACCATCCCAAAACTAATTCATCTTATGAATCAATTATCAATGTGAGTCACGACTCTCCATGGCCATCTCCATTTCCCTTCGACACTTAAGCAGCCAAACTTTTTGGCCCCCGGAAATAAAATCCTGATTCCGCCCGCCGATGACACTCTTCCGACACGCCAATGGCACATCCGGGACACTGAAAAATGAGTTATCTAATTTTTGGAGAGACGTGTCAGAATGCCTCCGACACTTCAAGCAGGACACCGCCCTGGCCTGACACAGCGGGACTCATTCCGGCTTTAAAAAAAACACCCTTGTTTTGTCCAATGTTTCGAAGTGATCTAGTGTTGGCTTTGGCATGGCAGAACTGGAGGAGAAGAAGAGGGAAAAGAGAAGGTGGTCGGCTCGCTGACTGTCGCCAGCAATTCCAATGCCAATGCCTCCTGTCGGCCCTCATTTTTGTATACGGAAGACAGCAGGAGAATAAGAGCCCCTACTATGATTTATCTCCCTGGCCCTCAACACTCAAGACACAAGACTTCTATATGTCAATTCTTTTCTACAATGAATATTTTCAGAAAACAAAACAAAACAAACAAACGCAAACGTTAGGGAGAAATTAATCGGCTAGCATACCTATTCTATAAGAAATGTAGCCTCAACTAAGGGGATTTAGAGACAAAAAATTTAGAACACCCACCAGAAAATCATCTCCTTAGCTAACCCCTCTACAGAACCAACAAACCATCATCCTCCTACAAAAAAGTGTCAGGAAAAAAGGGCTAAAGATGTTAATTAAAGGGTGACAGTACCATATTAGTTTTCTAGAAATGGCACATAAATGCAGTGACAGCAAGGGCTGACAAACTGCCTCCATCACGGGAAACTCTAGGGTTTCGTGAAATAAAAATCTAAAGACAAGCCGGAGGTTGCCCATTTTACAGGTTTTCTGGCCTCCCAAGAGCAAATAACTTGTTCTTTCTCAAAACAGAGCATCAGCCCTTGATAACATGCCATCCGAAATCTGCAACAACTCAATGGCAGTGAATCATAGGAAATAGTCAGGCGTTCTCCGGGTTACATCTGGTTCTCCTCTCCTGGGAGCTGGCTCAAACTGAAACCAGAAACAAGATCAAATTTTAAAATTTAAGTGCCATTTAGGTGCACCCGAGCAATAAAATCCACTGCATATCTACGTTGTTTCACAGGGAGAGAGACCCGGACCTGAATGAAGGTATGACTTCTGCAGTCATCAACTTCCAGAATAGATGCCATATTTCCACAGCGATAACAATAATTAGGTGCACTAAATATAGTAACCACTTTTTGTTCCTGTCAGCAGAAATGTAATAACAAGTTAATATATGAGCCTAAGGAAAATAGAGGAAACACATCTAAGTTAAAGCAATTACATGGCCCCAGTTGAATCCCTCCATAACAAGTTGATGCGCTCTAGCAATCAAATCTAGATTGTTCGTGTGATTGAACTGCTCAGATATGTCCTGTGAAAAAGCCAAAGAAAAACAAGAAACCAAATTCAGTATGGTTTGAAAGAAATAACCCTGCGCCCGGTTCAAAATTTTCTGCAATAAATAAGGAAAGAAACAGCAAAGAGAATAACATACTTGGCCAAAAGTATATCCAGCACCCCTTGGCGAGATACCCCAACCACAACGATCATCAGGGTCGGACCACAGAAGATCACACATAGGACCCTCATGAGGAACTTCTTGAACACGGTCAAAATTCCGTATGTTGTCAAGGGTCTCGATTGATGGGGACAATCCACCATGAAGGCAAAATATTTCGGATTCAACCTGAAAAAATCAGACAGTTAAAACTCAAATATGTTAACCGAAAAATAGCATTGCTTCCACTGCCATTCTTACAAACAGTAGAAGCTAGATTTGTGACGGAGAAAAACAGGGAAAAAGAGAATGAAGCAACTCTGGGAGCTTCTCGAGATTGAAGATTACTTCAACGTATATATCCTATATCAGGTCTCTTAAAATTCCAGCGAATCCTATGACTTGAGGTGCACAGAATACACGTTGTCAATAGTCCTGTTTTTATAACAGGAACGTGAGGAAGAACACCCCATAAATTGGGGTGTATCAGTGCATTTGGAAAATCCTATGAGTGGCCATTTTTATATAGATAAATTGATTTTGTTAGAGTATATAAAACCATGAATTACTATCACAATAAATCATCAGTCATTTTCTTTCTTTCTTCAAGTCCCCATCATAAATCTTTATTTAGGGTAATCATTTTTCCTAAGATCATAGCCAAC
Organism: Taxillus chinensis; assembly: GCA_023512835.1. Lineage (NCBI taxonomy): Eukaryota > Viridiplantae > Streptophyta > Magnoliopsida > Santalales > Loranthaceae > Taxillus > Taxillus chinensis. Next base: position 15,187,885 of record CM042092.1, on the reverse strand, counting down.
ACGGTTTAGCTCTTTCACTGGAGTCTGCTGCACGATTAGCCACTGTAACTGTTCTACATAAGTTACGTTCAAATGTTTCCTTAAAAATGGATTTTTTATTCTTTATAACATTTGCAAACTCTTTAATCAAGAGGCTATAGCATTTGATTTTTTTAAAATCATTTTCTTCATTGCAATAAGCTTTCCTTAATAAGAGAAACTAGGATTGTCACACAGGGCTGCAAGTTGTCACAGATTGATAATTATTTTACTACTTTACTGTGAGGGAAGTTTTGTCCATATTGGTCTCTCTGGCCCGACCTCAATCGAGACCCGTCACTGCAACGTGCAACAGGTTTGCCTTTTTTTTTTGGTCATAAAAAATGGAGATGTAACACTAATACCCAGAGCCTAAATTGAGCCACATATAAACATGTACTGGTAATGCGTTAGTATCTACTAACCAAAGCCGTCAGTGGAAAATAGTCAAATAAATCAGTAAAGATCTTCCACACATTAGCGTTGCCATACCTGTCAACATAAGCAAACAAATCATTCGTTAAAAGCCTGAAATATAATCCACTAAAGCATTAAATATTGAGTCATGGTCTACATATTTCAGCAATATTGCTTTTTAACATGAAATTTCAAAGAGGATTGGGACTAAGCGCTAATCACAAAAGAAAGGAAGGCGTTCTTTTTTGCTGCACTGATTCTGCATAAATATGCAGGCTGACTGGTGTAGCAATTATAATTCATTGGGTGGAAAACAATTTATTGACGTAAATCAGAGAGATTAGAAAACTCACTTTCTCAAGCATTCATCATAAAAACCATAAACTTGAGTAATCTGCACGAGGAACAAACATTTCATGTTTAGAGAATCACTGTGACACTAGTAAAATAAAGGGGAAAGCAAAATATTAAATATGTACCAAATGAGCTCTAACCTACACCTTGAAAGAGGAACCCAATGTTAAGATTGAAACTTTTTATAAATGGGCTTTTTAATTTTAAGATAACTACTAAAGTTATCAAAATTACAATCAATATGAACAATTGTTTCAAGAAACACTAAAATGAGGCCATAACCAACGTTCGAAAATACAGGCTAAGGCGCCGCCTTGCCCACCTCAGCTCCAACCCGTGTGGAGGCGCTGAAATCCGCCTCCGCCGACACCTGCCTAGTACGGACGAGGCGGATTGAGGCGGCCCGTGTTGCTGCCTCAACATGTATTCGGGACGAGGCACCCGCGACACAGAATAGGCTTTAAAAAAAAAAAAAGAGATGTGGGCCGTTCGTCGTTGTTGAACGGTCAAATTAGTAGCGTTGTTGTCCCAGCATCAGGTGGCCTCTAGCGTCATCGTCCGTAATCAATCGTCGTCCAGCATCGTCGTCCTGTGTTGTGCGTCCAATGTCATCAACTCCACAATGCTACGGTCGTCCCGTCGTCGTCGTCTCCCTAGCGTTGTCCAATCGTCTTCATCTCCCCAGGCTCATCATTGTCCCAGCATCCTCGTCAACTCCCAGCATCGTCCGAAGTGATCGAGAGGTAAGTAACGTGATTTATATTTCACGATTTATATTTATTTTGTATTTCAAATAAATTTATAATTAAATTTTATTATAGATATTCAATTTTAAATTTAAATTTTATTTCAAATTTATATAACTAATTTCAAATTTTATATCATGTATATATATAAATTTTTATTTTAAATTTTAATTATGTTATAAATATGATTTATTGATGATAGAAATATGAAAATGAAATAAAATTGAATAAAAAGAAAGAATATAAGTAGTATGATTTTATTAATTTAAAACTAAATTTATAGAAATTTTATTTTATTTTGTATATTTTGTATATTTTAAAAAAAATCTGATCGGTTGAGGCGCCGCCTCAGCGTACTACATCGAATTCATACTGTACCGCATTCCGTATTTTTAAACCTTAGCCATAACCAAAATAACATCTAAAATAAAATAGAAAAGCAAATGCAAACCTGACGACTTTCGTGATTGCCTCTTAAAATAGTAATTCGGTGAGAAAAACGGACTTTAAGAGCCACCAGGAGCTGAAAAGAAGAGAGCAAATCACAAATCAACAAAACAAAATTAAAACACTCAGCAGAACACCAGAAAGAAAATACAACTCAAATCCATCCATTGTCAGACTAAGCAACTGGAAGGCGAGGATTTAGTCGAAATTCAAATAGATGATGGTCTTAGCTGTTTAAATCAACTTACACTGCAAATGAAATGCTGCAACATTAGTGTGATGACAAACTCTTAGAATTCAGGACTGGTGAATTGCCTTTTCTATTTTGGTACCTTTGTTCATACAAAACCAGTCCAAGTCTCTAATTTTTTATTCTTTCTTTTGCTCACAATTCTTGCATGGAAAATGCATTATCCACCACTAACATGGAATATTTGAAGGATGAGATAATTCCAGTTTTATTCCGCTGACTGAAGTTCCATATTTCAAACAATCATTGAACAAGGGAAAAAAATGGTACCCCAATACTTTTTGATTTGGGTAAATGTAGGAGGCCACCATTAAACAAAACTGCAACAAATAAGCTTGAGGTAATGAACTGAAATTTGAAGACAGCTCAACGAAAAGAGCCATCAGGCAAGAAAATCATACTCACTGTTACAGTTTCAACTGAATAATAGCCCCGGTCAACATAATCACCCATAAACAAATAGTTTGTATCTGGACACTGCCAACAACAAAGTTATAGATAAGTAAATTTATGAAGTGATTGCATAAATGGTACATTCGCATCAACATAGGAATACATATTGTCATTCTGATTCTAGAGAAAGCAAATTAGAAATTTAGAATATTAATGACATTACACAAAGTATGAGCTGCATAGTTGAATGACATATTCCCCGAGATAATACAATAATGTATAAGAGAAATTTGGCTAAAAGGCAAAAAAAAAAAAAAAAAAGATTACAATTACAAAAATAAGAAGAAATTTTGAGTTTACCTTTCCGCCAATTCGAAAAAGCTCAGCAAGATCATGGAATTGCCCATGAATATCACCACATATTGTTACAGGACTTTTCACTGGCTGTAGTATATCAAAACAAGAACTAGTAAACACCACATGATGAGGGAATTTGTGAAACGGTACGCATGACTCAACATAATATACATCAAATCAAAATATGAACAAATGTGTGATGCAAGTTAAATTACAAAGAACACAAATATTATATAATCCAACGCCACTCAATAACACTTTTCAGGCACTGACAATAATTATCTAATCATTTTTCTTAAGTTTAAAGATTTAAACTACTTTTTACTTCCCTATATGAATATATACACCATAATAGATTCTTTTAATTATTCTTTATATCATTAAAATTATATTTTAAACTCATATTTTTATTTAATAATAATTTTTTTATAACTTAACAGGGAGAAAAAGTAAAAGTTGTTTAAAACAAAAACAAAAATAAAAATAAAAATTTTATAATTTAGTAATCAAAATGAATAATATTTCTCAATATATTGTGAAATATTATACAAAACTCATGAAAAAAAAAATTAAATATAGGACTTCTAAAAGGAGGACAATTTTATGTCTTTTTTACTTTTAGAAAACAGACTTCTATAGAAAATCTACTATTATTGTTTTTAAAACTAGGCATATGTGTTCCTTAACATATTTTGAGGCTTAATTCCTATATCCATTTATTTATTTATTTTGTGGAAGGAAAGGATATTGGGTTGATTTAGTGAACAATACAAATTCCATTGATACAATTTGTGAGAATGAGAGAATAGGAGAAAACACAATGTTAGTATTCAAGTAGATTGCATGTATATACAGATATAAATTGTAAACTTATTGTATGGCCCAATTAGGTTAATTACAATAAGCTATTCAATACAAAAAAACTAATATTCCAACATTCCCCTTCAAGTTAAAGAATAGGTATCATAAGCTCCCAACTTGTGAGAGACGTAGTGAACCCTAGGACCCCAAAGTGACTTGGTGAAGACATCAGTAACTTATTTATTCGAATTAACAAACTTGGTAGCAGTAACACCTACAGGATCCAATCAATTTCAAAAATGTTTAGTTCTTCACATGATTCAAAAAAAGGGCTAAAGCATCGTCTCGTCTGCCTCGACATCAAACTACCTGGATGTGCTGCGCTAGAAGCCGTATCAGCCGCCACCTACCTCAAACGGGAGAGGCAGTCTGAGGGGGCCTGTTTCACTGCCTCATCCTATATCTGGGATGGGACCCATTTCGTTGCCTCTTTGTCATTGTCGTCAATCGTCAAATAAGATTCGTCGTCGTCGTCAAACGGTCAAAGTAGCAGCATCATCATTCCAACGTCGATCATTGTCCTAGCATCGTCATCATCATCCCAGTGTCGTCGTCGTCCAGCATCGATCATCATCCAACGTCATCGTCGTCTAGTGTTAATCGTTATCTACATCGTCGTCCTGACATTGAAGTCGTCGTCGAGTGTTAGCTAAATGTTAAGTTAACTCAATAACTTATTTATATAAAATTTTTATATAAATATGTTAAATTAACTATATAAATAAATGTGAATTAATTATATAAATACTAATATATTTATTCTAATATATAAATATATTTGTTATATATTTAAAAAATATTAATATATAGTGATTTTACGATATATTGAACTATAAATGTTTATGTTACCTCAAATAGTTTTAAATTCATATATAGTTTTATAATTCTTTTTTATAAATTTATAAAGTTCTAGATATCATTGGTGTAATATTTAGTAGCTTACTAGCTTCCTCCTGAACCTTATAACAAGTTTCAGATGGGTAAAATAGCTGTAAAACATATGGATGGATCAATGGAATTCCATAGTATATTGCATAGTTGAGCATCAACCTAAACCCACTTGGCATTTACATCTCTAGGCACATCCTCTACCTTCGTGGTGAGATGTGGTGCTTGGCCCAGCCCCTTGAACCACATGTTGACAAAGGCTTCCCATGGGGGATGGATGGCTGACCTTAGTCTCTTGATTGAGATGATATTAGGGGTGGCCAGGTTGGAAAGGGTAAATGATTGAGATCATGGTTCGCAGTCGCGGACGTCGCGGTCACAGACGACTCGTTGCATCTCGGGTGAGATATAACTTTAGGCATGAAATAATATCTAATTATTTTTTAAAAAATTATAGAAAAATAAGAAAAATTCAAACAATCACATTTGAATCATTAAATAATATAAATATATAATTTAAATAACATAATATTAGTTATTATATTAAAAAAGCGCTATTACATTATTGAAGTATTAAAATAAATATATTATTGTGTTAATGTGTCTTTTACGTCATACAACATAGTTTTCAAAGTGTCAAGGTGATCTAAGCATTTAAGGGCTTGGACTAGGCGAGCATTGCCTAAGTGATGCTTAAGCAGTTAAAACGTTTCTAATATATATATATATATATATATATATATATATATATATTATAAAAAATTTTATAGTAATTCTAAACATTAAATCATGTAAATCATAGAAATATAAAGGGAAAAAGTAATTTTTGGCCTACTTGAATTAAATTATAGTTCTTTCAATAATTTTGTCACAAATTAAATTAAATTATATAAATTTAAATTATTTAATATTTTAAAATTTATCATATATATATATATTATATAATATATAATAAACTTGTCATATATAATATATTATAAACTTTCCATAAAAGGGTGACTCGCCGTCGATCGTAGATAGTACGATTCTAGTATAGTGAGACTCGAGCCGTCGAGCGTTCTGCAAGGGAGAGAGAGCCACGACCGGCGACGGCGTTCTCAACGGCAAAGGCAAAGGTCGGCGATCTCTACTGCGACGGCAAGGGAGAGAGAGAGCAGCGACAACGTTTGTCATGCATGGTGCAGTTGAGGGCTGATGGCGATCCTTGTTCGTCGTTCGCCGTGCAGTATGGAGAGGAGATCTTGGGACGGGATGATCTGATGATGGCGATCGTGACTCGAGGCTTCGTCCGTTTGTCGTGGTGGAGTGGACGGCTTCATTTTGCGTTCATTCGTCGGCAGCTCCCGCAAGTCGCATCTTGCAATTCAACCTCAAAATATCATCCGAGAAACAACAATCACACCATATTGAGACAATACATGGCGTATCGGCCGAAAACCCATCCGAGATGAACGTGTTCTGCGCTTTCACCATCTCATCCCTACATATCGTATCGCCACCCAGCGATACCTGGATGAAACGACCGAGATACGGACATCTTGGCCGATACTGCGAACCATGATTAAGATACAACACCATAAGAAGAGGAGCTATCGGATTAGCTTGACATAATATGGGAAAAACAACTGGAGTTTTTAGGCAGCAATTGGAATTTTTTGAGCAACAGCCAGGGTTTCTAAAGTTTTTTTCTAGGTAGTGCAATTCGAAGAGAAGGTAAAAAGGTGATTTTGTTGTTGCTGGAAGAGAATCACAAGAGCTGGTGGTCCTGTCACCAGAACAGATACACAGGATGGGTAGGGTTTTCTGCTTGTGCAAAGATATGCAGAGATGGCTAGGGTTTTTTCACTAGATGTTTTGGTACCATGTGAGGGTGAGAGGATAGGAGAAAACTCAACGTAAATTAGTCCTAACATACATTGCACATATATACATACATTATCGACATATTATGGATAGGACCCATAGGCTAATTACAATAAGCTATTCAATACAAGATAACTAATATTCTAACACTATTCCTCACTAAGTTTAGTTGTTTGATGGAAAAAGGGAATTTGGTAGGACAAAAAAGATAAACCCTGCAGTCTACAGCCCATACCTTGCACTGTGTTCAGGAGTACTGCTAAAGTTGTTCATTAGCTCATATTAATGAGCACTGAAATCTTAAAAGAATTCAAAATATATAGTTAAGGATCGAAAGTTTCTAGCAAAGACTGTAACCTGCATATAATTTTATTAACTTACAAGTTTTCTAAGAAAATAGCCTGGGAATCGACAATGCAGCTACCCCATTAAAATATAAATAGACAATACCAAAGTAGCAAGTATTAACAAGTATTGTCCAACAGAAACACAACCCATAAATGAAGATATAGTTTGCATAGAGCCAAGTGGAATGGGGAATTTTTCTGGGTAAAAATAGCTAGAAACAAAATTCATGCTCCATACTTAAATGTATTTGAAAACATTTATTATGACAAAGAACTGGAGATTCAAGTGCAAATGAGAGATAATTTGAATGAGGAAACTAGAATTCCATTTGCAACAACACTTGGGCAAAATGAAAACATTCTCAAATCCTTATAGCAATACAATGAATGGCAAGGAAAGATGCAGAAATTTTCCCACCTGGACATTGCTTTCTTCCATCAATATTTCCTTAGCCTTCTCGCACAACACCCTTACCTGCAACATATAACACAATGTAACTCTGAATATCCTTGAATGTTAATCAGTAGATGCCATCAACCATAACACAAATTCCTGCTCATAGACAACTAAAACAATCCATCTGAGGGAAATTAAAACAACAGCGACTAAATTCATCCATAAGGCCTTAGAATACGTGTTTTCTTCTCCTGGGGGGCCCACTGGCGGTATGCCAAGTGAACAAAACAAACCAAAGAGAATAGGAGCAAGCAATTCCAAAACGCACAGAGTAATATTTCCCACACGATAACAATTAAAATTAGGAAATTGATGTTATCCCAAGTTGCGGCATCTACTAGATTGGCAAAGAATATCGAACAAATAAAAAATCATATGGCGGTTATTCACAACTCATAAATAAAGTCTTTGGAACAAAAGGATCCAAGAACAAAGAAAGACCCATCAGCCTCAACATGCATGAGCAGATCTGTGATTTAACTGTAAACAAAAATAGCAGGAATTCGAACCCGAAAACAATAACAGATGCATATGAAATCCAACCCCCCCCCCAAAAAAAAAAAAAAAAAACACGCACACAAACAAACACGATTTTCGGAAATCATTAAATTCAGAACAAAACCAGAGAATGAGGATCCGAATGTGGAAATATATGAGTTCGATGAATATGATCAGGTAGGGGAGAATCGAACCTCTTGCTCGGACAAGGGCTTGCACTGCATAAGCTGAGAAATCTGCTCATCGATGCTACCTTGGGAATTCGAAGGGACCGGATCGAAGCTCATGTTTCTCTTGTACGAAGCAAAGGATAGAGGGTCCCTGCGACACCCCTCACTCGTCTCGTCTCAGCACAAAACCCTAGATAGGTTCTAAACACCCAAAGTTTCAGAAGTGTTTGGTCCTTCCTCGTCCGAGGTAAAAGTTGCCGTCCCTGCGGAGTGGGAGAGCAGAAATGCGGGGGGCGAGAGAGAGAGAGAAGGAGACGGACGGAGGAGATCGGTGGTGGTGAAACCGATCATCTATTGGAGCGCCCCTCTTCTCTTTCGCTCCCCGGTAATAATAATTATAATAATAATGAAGTTCTTCAAACTCTCGTAAGGCCAAGGCTCAGCGAATTATAATCTTATCTTATGCAGTTTACGAAAATGTAATTTTGATATTTTTATTCTTATTTTTATAATAAATAATAAATAATTTATTTATTTTTAAAAAACATCAAATATATTTAATTTATTTTATATTATTTTTCTATTATTCTTTCATTTATTATACATAATTAAAAAATTATAAATTTAATAATATATATTTAAAATATAAAAAAAATATTTAGCGAAGAATAGCAAATTTTTAAATATAATGACTTACTGTTTATTTCATATCTTTATAACTTATTTCATGAGTAAATGAATTTTTGATAATTTTATATATATTTTTTCATAAATTATATAAAAAGTTAGATTATATGAAACTTATAGTAAATGCTCTAACATTTTGATATTTTTTGTATTTTTAACATTAGTATGTAATTTAAAAAAAAATACCAAAATGATGCAGTAATCGTAAAATATATAAGTTCTTTTTCAATCCGCATTAAAACTTATAAGGATTGTTACCGCATTCTTAAAAGATTAGTGATTAATGCTTATAAAAAACTTTACGACAGGTGTTATCTCACACATAACAATTAAACAAATACATATGATAATTAAGTAAAATTTTGAAGACAATTAATTAAAAAAAATCTAAACCATACATAAGATCATTCCCTTTGTCGCAAAAATAACAACCGTCTAACATATGCTGTGGACATAAACTAAGAGGCAAATTGGCGAGAGACTAAATGTTTCAACCCCTTTTTGTCTAGTGGCAACACCTTGGAGTTTATAAAGAGAGAAGTGCCAACCTCTGGCTCACTGTGGCCTAACCGCAATCCCACAAACCAAAAACGCTATAAGGTTGTTCGTGTTTGCCACCTTCGTTAATCATCCAAAGGGCCATGGAAATGATCCAAATTGATACATACAATGTCGTCTCCCACTCAACCTCCTAATTGTCACGGGATTAGCCTTTATCGCAACTCAACCCGTGCAGCACCTAGGCTCTACTCGTACAAATGAACGCTAGGTCAGTCTAACTCGTCGCGTTTGATTGGAATCCAACGATCAGTTGTAAAGCAATTATATAAGAAAGCACTTAGTGAACAAAATATTGAACGAAGACAACAAATCGTTTGTATTGATTGCTTAAAAGCTTTATAACATCACTTTCCTACATATACATGTTAACACTTTTCTGGCATTGACATCATGAGACATCAGTTTAACTATAGCATTAAAATCTCTACGACTCATTTTATAAACTAAGTTACAACACTTTACAAATGATAAAATACCCCAAAATGGCCTAAAGTGTGTTAGGATAAGCTTCGGTCTGTGACATGATGCACTTCTATTTGATGTGTAGTCCATCCGTTCATTGTTAGCCAATGCAAGTCGTTCAAACCATCATCACAACAAATCGATTAGGACTTCACCTATTGTTGTTTGCATATTCAACTCATCATTCATTATGCTGCCACCATTTGTGGTTCATTTTGGTCCAGGGAAATAAAAAGAACATATCCTTCGATAAATAGGGGGAGAAAAGTGACATTGGAGTTTAAATATAGAAAAGTGATGCATTAGAGCGCGTGACGAGCAGCACAAGCAATGGTTTTTTAATCATGTTATAGGGGCTCGTTATATTGTATATATATATATATATCATTTGATAAAAATAATTTGCACATCACCATATTAATAATAATGCAATAATAATTTTAAAAAGAAACCGTACCTAATTGGCTGGCCTACTTTTGATAGCTAAGACAAATGTCCATTTGTGTGAGAGGTTGTGCATTTGACACCACTTGAGACTTTTTCGACCTTGAACAACTCTTGCTTGCCTAGATTTTTAAGTTGATCATATAAACACCCCAAACTACCTGAGTCAAACATGTTTTTTTACTATTTGATAATATGCTTATGGTTTGTAATTTTTTATATAAGTTAAAAATGATTTATAAGTATAAGCATTTGTGACCTAACATATTTAAATTCAACAAAAATTGTTATATTATCAAAATTATTATAAAACTTAAAATTTATATCATTGTTAGTCATTTTACTAACATATAAGTCATAAATGTGTAGTGTCTGATTTTTTTTACTTATAAAAAAGTTACAAGTAAGGTCTTAATATTCAATCTCACATTGGGTCTAAATTCTTTAGTGAGCAAAGATCAATGGTAATCTAATATATTTTAAACTTTGTCCATATTAATTTTAAAAATTAATTATTAAATTAAATATTTATATAGTATGTATTATATTTGTAATTTTGTTGTGATTTAATATTATTTTTTGTATAAATTTAATTAGAAAAAAAATTAAAGATAAATAAATTCAAATTAATGTCGATTTTTAAAATAAATGTGACGGAATCCGAAATAAATTAAATCATGACGGTGGTCATATGGCCTGCACACAGTGAACCACACCCATCTCACCCCTCGCGTTTTTGGGAAATAAACCAAACAATTGATTTATGTAGACTCCTAGTTGAAATTAAAACCCAAATCCAAAATACAAAAAAAAAAAAAAAAAAAAAACCGAGGGGGAGGGAAAGAGAGAGAGAGAGAGAGAGAGAGAGAGAGAGAAAGAAGATATTTTTTCCCCGTCTCCGATCGCTAGGGTTTCTGGATCTTCAAGCCATTCTCACTTCGTCGACGATTCTAGGGTTCGTCATAGTCCCCATAAAACTGGTCTCTCTCTCTGTTGCTCTGTGCATCTATCTTAGTACGGTTCTTTGTCTGTGCTTTAGATGAAACCTACTAATCTGCAATTTTGCATTTTGTTTGGTTCCGTGCTTTTAGACTGTGCTTTAATACCATCATTATATGCACTCTTGTTTTTGTTATTGCTTATTGTTGTTGTTTGTTTTTTTGTATGGGGCTGGTGATTTATTGCGGTTGCGATTTTAATGTCATCTGAAACGAGATTTGGTTGGGTTGCTCCTAGGCTGACATTTGTTTTAAAATCTTGTTTGGTGACTTTGGTTAGGCTTATTGGGGTTGTTTAATTTGACTTATCTGGCTCGATAGTGTCCAACTTTGGGGATCTAGATTAAGTTGTTGGTTTTGAGGTAAGGGTTCATTTGTTTCTGAGGACATTTTTCGAGTGGGTTTTGAATTCTGGATATTTTTGTCAGAGCTGTTGGGCTTTGAGATAAAGTGGTGGTAGCCTTTTTCAACTATGCCAACTTCATGGGCGGATTCGGTTGCAAACTCTGCTGCTGATATTGCAGCTTCTGGTTCATCTGCTGGCAATGGAGTCATTAGCAGCAGAACTACTGGGCCTAGACTATCAACATACGTTCCACCCCATCTTCGAAACCGAGGACCCTTGGCTGACTCCCAGGCTCCAGCTCATGGTCCTTCATCTTCTGCTGCTCCACCTATTGGCGGGATTCGTTCCACAGCTGCTCCTCGAAGTGACTATTATCGAGTTGGACAAAGTGGTGGCGGGCGCGGTGGTGGTTGGAGTAGCAGAGGTGGTGGTTGGGACCGTGGGAGGGATCGTGAAGTTAATCCTTTTCAGAATGACGGTGACGATAATGATGAACAACAGGCATTTAATGAGCAGGAAAATTCGGGCATTAACTTCGATGCATATGAAGATATTCCTGTGGAAACAAGTGGGGATAACGTGCCACCCCCCGTCAATACCTTTGCAGAGATTGACTTAGGGGAGGCGCTAAATCTAAATATCCGAAGGTGTAAGTATGTCAAGCCAACACCTGTGCAGCGCCATGCTATCCCAATCTCACTTGCAGGCCGTGATTTGATGGCTTGTGCACAGACTGGGTCTGGCAAGACTGCTGCCTTTTGCTTCCCAATTATAAGTGGGATAATGACGGGACAGGCTCCACAGAGACCTCCTCGTGGGGCACGTACGGTGTACCCTCTTGCCCTTATTCTATCACCTACAAGAGAGCTTTCATGCCAAGTGGGTTTCAATATAAACTGTTATATTATGTGCTTTAATTACTAAAATATTTCAAGGAAGGACATGAGATTTCTTGTTGGATTTGCAGATACATGAAGAGGCTAAGAAATTCTCATATCAAACTGGGGTTAGAGTGGTTGTTGCTTATGGAGGTGCACCCATTCACCAGCAGGTATACTGAACATTTTTTACAGACTATTCCTGTTGGTTTTGGTTGAACTGATTATTCAGTTATATGTTGTGGCAGATGACTTGTGCCTCTCTTAGGCATATATTGTTAGTTCTACTCGTATTGTTTGTATAAACATTTTCCCTACTTTGTTGTAATTGAGTGTTTATGATCTTGAACATGAATATTGGTGTCTCTTTTTTTTGTATCTTGGACTTTGCACGAAAGACAGAATTTGCAGTTTGTTTTTTGGGCTAGCTGAAATATGACCGAATCATGTATTGAAAAAGAAAATAGAAAAGAAAGGTGGTGCCAATGCATCATCTGAGTTAGTGATGGAGACACTTCTTAAACACTGGGAAGTATCATTAAAGTACTTCAAAAAAGTTGACAAGGGCTGCATTGCACATTGTTGTCTAATTCCACGGCAGATTGATTCGTGCATTTACTGCTTTAAAACAATTATGCCCCATTCTCATACATACTTGTTGGAGAAATATTAAAAGGCTCCTGGGATTGATAACCTGTTGAATGCTACTTTGTCTGAAGCTTTTTAGAATCTGGTCGAAAGCTTTACTTAATTTGCTTTGATTCCTTCTAAAATTACAATATTTTCTATCATGTTATCGAATGTAGCGAAATTTGCAAAGAAGCTTTTGTTTTCTTTTAAATACTTTCATGTTCATTTGTTGCATTTCAATTGCTTGAATTTATTCTATATGCTGTTGCCAAGGCAAATGATCTGCAGTACTTGACTATCATTAGCTCTGTTGTGTTTTTCTATCTGTCCCTATGTACCTTTTTTGGGTGGCACTGTTGACTGGCTGGAGATAATTATCTGTGTTGTTGTAATGTTGAAATAATGTTAAAAGAATAATAAGCTGGATGCTAGAGTCATCAGGTCACGCTGAACATATTTTCTATGTTCTCTATAGAATTCTCAACCATCGATTAGATGTTCAATAATGTAATTGATGATAAGGGAACATGTTGATAGAATGAGAAGGTTCTTGTGGTTAATATGATGCTTTTTTAGGTTGAATGGATGTGAGCTCATATCTTTGTGCTTTCTGGATTAGCGGCATAGTCAGAACTATAACCACAACAGCCAAACCAAGCAAAGTGAACTGAATCTATTGCTCCAAAACATGGAAAATTGGTTTAATGTGGCATATCTGTTGATAGACTTCAGATGTCATTCAAGCAAATGTTTTGGACATGAAATATTATTTTGTTCTTTAAGAAGTTCACTAAAGCAAGATACTGTTTTTTATTTGTTTATGACAAGTATATGATAGAACCAATGGCAATCAAGACTTGCAGTGAATATGTATGGAAAGGGCAGATTCTAGAGCCAGTTATAGCTATCAATCTATCATCACCGTTTACTTGTTGGAAATAAACTTTTTTTTTTCTTTTACTGATCTTCAAAAGTGCTGTTTGCAAAGGTTTGGTGGTCTATGTGTTGTGTGCTTGTTTGTGTGTATATATATATCTTGTCATTCTTTTGCCTTCTTCCTCTTGCCTTATTTTCAATTTTCTAGCTAGTTTTAATTTATAATGCTTATGTATTTTATAATTTTCAGAATTTTTTTGGGAGATGCATTGTCCCAAATCTATAGAATTACTGCTGCAGAATGCAGATTAATGATACTACAGATAGCAGCTTTCCTGTTATTGTCCCTTTACATATATTTTGAAAGTCATTAACTAAGCATGCTTTAACTGCTCAGCTGAGGGATCTGGAGAGAGGCGTTGACATTCTTGTGGCAACTCCGGGACGGTTGGTAGATCTGTTAGAGAGGGCTAAAGTTTCATTACAGATGATCAGGTATTTAGCTCTTGATGAAGCTGACAGGATGTTGGATATGGGATTTGAGCCTCAAATAAGGAAAATTGTAGAGCAAATGGACATGCCTGCACGAGGTGTAAGACAGACAATGCTGTTCAGTGCTACCTTTCCTAGAGAAATACAGGTTTGCTTTATTAGGCTGTTGTTTCCTATGGTTTTTTCCCCTTGAGTGTAATTTTTTTTGCATTAGATGATTAGTAGTTTTTGACTTTAAACCTTTTAATTTCTGTTCTCTTTTTTGCTAGAGAGATTTTCTCTAACCTCAAGTGGCAAGAATCTTCCGCTGCTCAGCATATTATTTGCCCATAAGCCAGTTTATGCTGTTATTTCCAGGGAATTTGCCTTTGTTGTAGATATTCAACCAAATACGCATTGTTTTATAAACCAATGATTCGTTGTATTTCCAGCATGCATCATCAGATCTGAGATGAGGTTTCAGATATTCATTTTCTGCATGATGTATGGAAGGAATCAAAGGGGCATCTCCAAAAATTTGCGCATCATTATTTAAAAACTCCAATGTGATTCTTTTCTGCTTCTGGTTAATATGCAGAGATTGGCCTCTGATTTCCTGGGAACTTATATTTTTCTGGCTGTTGGAAGAGTTGGTTCGAGTACTGACTTAATTGTTCAAAGAGTTGAATTTGTTCATGAGGCTGACAAAAGAAGCCACCTCATGGACCTTCTGCATGCACAGAGGGGAAATGGGGATCAGGGCAAGGTAAAATTGCGTGCACATTTTATGTGTTTTGTACCCTAACCTCTCTCTTTTCCTTTGTTCATTTTAATTTTGAGTTTTGTTCTCTTGCTTTTCATTTTGCAGCATGCTCTCACGTTAGTTTTTGTGGAGACAAAAAAGGGCGCTGATTCTCTAGAGCATTGGTTAGGCATGAATGGTTTTCCAGCCACTACAATTCATGGTGATAGGTCACAGCAGGTATGTTATGCATTATTTTATCTGTGATTTTGGGGAAGTGAATGTTGGCATGGCCTGTTTATGAAGCGTTTTTTCCCCATTATAATCCATGGTAACATAGGGCACGGAAGATATGTGTGGGGAATGACTCGGTGCATTTTTTTTTAGTACTGCAAGCATTTAGTTTAATCCATTCTAAGCTCTCTCATTATTTTCACCTGTAGTTATTTGTGGGACCAAAGAGAGCTTAGGGGTCAACTTGTAATGGCTCCTTTAAGACTTTTAGAAATAAAGATGTTAGAATGTTAAATTCTGGTAGTAAACTATCGGTTTTCGATATCTGGTTGCTCAAAAATGACTTGTTTAATGCATAATGACTATGATAAACCCAGAAGTCAGGGAATGAATTTAGATTGTTACTGGCCTACCTCTTATTAAGTGAATTGGAATTCTGTGTTTGATTTTGACATTTTGTCAATGTCAATGCCTCTTAAATTTCCTTGATTGATTTAGATTTAATTTTTTCTTAGAAAGGTTATCTTGTGGCGTTGCTGCAATTTTCATGACCTCTCTTTCTTTCTCAGTTGCCTTTCAGGTTTCCACAGATTTCTCTTTTCAGGGATCCATAGATGCAACAATCATAGAATGTCAGAATATAGTTATTTTTCTTGTGTCAGAAAAAGTGGTGGAATAGGGGGAAAACGACTATGCTGAGGTTCCAGCACTTACTGTCAATTAATTGCAAACATTTAAAATTTTAAGAATTCGTGAAGTTTATATTTTAAATCAGTGAGTTGCATAGTATTAATTGTCAAACATCCTCTTAGGCCTTTTTACTTGGATAGAATTGTATTCTTGTTTGGTGTTTATGTGATTTCCTGAACTGATCAAGTATGGTACTGGTAGAAGTTTGTTAAGGTGCTTATCTACTCCTATACGCTGTCCACTTTCATTTGAAGTTCCCTTAGTGACACATAAATATGACAGGAAGCTTAAGAATTCATTTAAAAATTGTTCTGTTTCTTATACTGGCCATTCTTGATGTATGCAGGAAAGAGAACATGCATTGCGATCTTTTAAAAGTGGCAGAACCCCCATATTAGTTGCTACAGATGTTGCAGCCCGAGGTCTTGATATACCCCATGTTTCGCATGTGGTCAACTTTGATCTCCCAAATGACATTGATGATTATGTTCACCGTATTGGGCGAACAGGACGAGCTGGGAAAACTGGGATGGCTACTGCATTCTTCAGTGAGAACAACTCCTCAATGGCAAGGGCGCTAGCTGACCTTATGCAGGAATCGAATCAGGAGGTTCCTGCATGGCTTTCCCGCTATGCAGCTCGATCTTCGTATGGTGGAGGGAAGAACCGTCGATCCGGGGGAGGTCGGTTTGGTGGTCGCGACTATCGAAGAGATGTCAATTTTAACAGGGGCGGTCCTGATTACTATAGTGGAGGAAATTCAAGCGGTGGATATGGGGGTTCTGGTGGGTATGGTGGAGGGTATGGGTCAGGAGCAACCAGTGCATGGGACTAAACAATTCACCCTTGACTTCCATTTCAAAATAGTTATGAGGTATAGGTTACTAGGTGATAGTTGCAGACGCAGCCCTTGTTTTATAGGAGGCTATTTTTATTTTCTTCATTTTCCTCCCTTAATTCCATACGCTATTAACTGCTGTGAAGGGAGAGGATGTGAGGTTGGTGTTTACACCACGCGGATAGGGCCTTTAATGTTTGTCCAGAGTTAGGGGTTTTATTTTGCATATTATGTCCTCTCATTTAAGGGCGAATCTTGGCAGTAATTACCATTAGTGCCTCGTGATCTGGAGGTTATGAGTTTGATTGGCAGATAAAGTTTGCCTCCCCTTTATTTACAAACGGTAGAACTTTGTGGAATATGTAGGGGAGGATTGGCTGAAGCATGTTACTGGTGATGTTATTTAAGCGTGTAACCTCATTATAATCCTCGTTTTCTTGAAGCCTCTGTGATTGGTGGATATTCTCGTGCCTTCATTTGAAATTGTGTTGTGGTTCTGATTTGACTGCTGAGGCTTTTAGGAATGTTATTATTTTGTTTTATTATTATGCTGTCATTTTAGCTTTCAGGTGCTTTTTATAAGACGGTGCAATGGTATTGATATTATGAATCGCTTCAGATTGGAAGTTGTTTGGATGTTTTTTGTTGTGGCTCGAATATACACACACGGACCTGGCCTCTTAATGCATTCACAAGCTGTGTTTCTAGGTTGAAGCATGGATAACACATTTTGGTAGTCTATCATGTAAGTGAAAATGATAGTTCTCATTCTGTCCTCAATTCTAAGAAAAGCTGCCCCGATGGGTTCTAAATATTCATATAATCTGTTAGTGTTTAGTTTTAATATAAATGATGGTTCTGGAAGTAAAATCTTAGTTTTGTTAAAAGTTGCCAACATGACATGTTTGATTCAGATATTTTTTTTTTGCTTTTTCAAAGTAGTTTTGAATTACAAAATTTTATTTTTTCAAATGTAGGCAGTTGTATTTTGTTTACCATGATTTTAATTTACTTAAATAAAAAATTTAAGACTAAAATGTAATTTACAAAACTAGATTTTGAATCATATTTTAATTTAGAAATCAAAGATGGTTCGCATTTAGTTTGCCTCCAAAATTAATTTTTTGGGATAAAATTTGATCTTGTAAGATCTTTGGTTTGTGAAATCAAGTTTTAAATTTTAATACTTTGTTTTGTATTTCAAAATTTTATTTTGCAAATGTAATGCGGGTCTGCGTTTAATTTACCATAGTTTTGGTCATGAAAATCATATAACTAAAAATAAATTTTAATTATATAAAACTTAATTTATAAACTCAACACACCCTTAATGCATATTTAATTTGACAACAAAATCAAGTTTGTTAACATGACATTTTTGGCTTGTTTTTTTTTTTCTTGTTAAAACTAAGTTTTGAAACTCAAAACTTAGTTTGCAAGCATTTGAAAAAAACTGCATTTTTTAAAACATGATTTTTTTTATTTAAGTAAAACCATTAAAACCATAGGGTGTGTGTGCATATTGATAAGAAAAACCAGTAAAACCATTAAAAACATGACATTGATTAATTCAAAATCAAACAAATCATAATTCTGGCCATTAAAACCAAACATGCACGAAAAATAAAATGTAATTTTACCAAAACTTGATTTTCAATTATATTTGGTTTGCAAACCAACCACCCCCAACCCATTCAATCTTTATTTTTTCCATTGTCTTATCATAGGGGCAAAGTTGATTACACGATGCGTGAGAGACATAACGAAGGTTAAAATACGACACGGAGGGGGGATAGTTTCAGTCTTACATATTAAAGGGCATCCACAAGATCTATTAAAGATTGAAGATGAGGTGTGGCCACGAGAAACACCATATCAGAATTCCACCAACTATCTCCATGGCTAAAAACCTCTCCCCCTTCCCCCCATCATTCTTCAATTGAGAGCTTGAGGTACTGCCATCAGTATTCCCTTTCCCTGTAAATGTTTACATAGAAACCAAACTCTCATTTAATAAGTGTGTGTGTGTGTGTGTATCCATGATTAATATAATTAACCACACATGATTAAGATGATATTACCTTTTGAAATTTGGGTCGTGTTGCTCCCTTTAGTGCTGTTTACATAGTCCTCAAACACTTTAGCAGCTGGAGAGCCGGGAGACAAGTGAAGCAGATCTGCAACACTCACAGCAGTTTAATCCCATCAATTTCTCCTCCAAAGGGCAAAATAATAATAATAACACCTTGAACGTAATAAAAAAGGGGGGCGGGGCGGGGCGGGGGGGGCACTTAATTAATCAAAATAAAAGTTATTTAGTACAAAAGGGGAGTAATATTGGTCTAGCTGATCTCAATTCATCCTTGGACATTTCCCAGTACAAATTTAGTATCAGAACACCTTACCGGGGCAGTCAGAGACGTTGGCAGGGGTATTACAAGTGGTGGGGAGGCCCAAGGCAAGGGTGGCGTTAATCTTGAGGCCAAGATCAGGGTCGTCCTTATCCTTGACGAGGAGACAAAGGCACTTCTTGCTCTTCTGCAGGACTTGCTTCAGCCCAGAGCAGCAGTCCATGGTGGGATTCTTGGCGTTTCCTGCAACGTAAGGCAGGCAAGTGGCCAAGCCCGTCAGTTGGCTTGCGCATTCCTGCCTATCCTTCGCCAAGTCTGTGCTCGCAAAGCCGATTAGTGTGACCAACAAGATGAATGCGCATGGGAGACCCATTTTCATATTGCTTGGGGTTAATTAGATTAGGAGCCTAATGCCTCTCTCTCTCTCTCTCTCTCTCTCTCTCTCTCTCTCATATATATATATATATATATATATATATATGTATATGCCTGCTTCGAGCAAGTACCCATGGGAGACCAAGCTTTTGTTTTTCTGGTCGTTGAAAGTTAGGGGTAGCAAAATGGAGTCGCTTTCAAGAATGAGACGGGGGCGCGATTGAATTAACTAAGCATACAGTGGGGGTGTTAAAAAGTAAATGCAGGAGTGGTGGGGTTCGTATAGGATAAATAATTGAGGTCACGACCAATATATATATATATATATATAGTACCAGGAACAGCTGCAGCCACTTGCGGCTGGCAAATAAGCGTCACAAATTATTATATTCGTTTATAATGTCTCTCTAAAAAATCTGTAAATAGGTTCTTAATTAACTTGTATTCCTCTTACTCTGCTCTTAAGTTTTGTTTTGGTTATTTTTAAAAAAAAATTATTTTGTTAGAATTAATTTAAATTCTGATGATTTTAACATTATGTCATTACTTTTAAATTTTTAAAATAATATAATTTATAATATTAGAACTTTTTAAAAACATATATTTTAATTCGCGGCTCTAATCTCACATCCTAAACAAAGATCCGATATCTATGAATTTGTGGCTCTGATTAATATTAGACAAATCTAAAAATTGTTATAACTTGGGTTGAGTTTAGTTATTTTAATTTATATACAGTTTAGGCTAGCTCATATGTTAAACTTAATATTTATTACTTGATGACACTAATTGATAAATGACTAATTCTTAAACTTTAACTATGGGTTAAGTATGCATTTAATTATGGGTTGTCCTAAAAAAAAACTAGACCAATTATTATCAGGATAATTTTAAAATTATCATTATGGCTTATTGTTTAAATAAATTTTGAGGTATGAGTCCTTTAATATCATATTTATTAATTAGTGATTGTGAGTAATTAGTGATTACAAATTTGGGGTTTGGGGCAATCTCAAACTAAGTTGAGGGAACGTGACCCTATCATGCAAAAATTAAACCACATTCCTGATGCACCACGACACCATCACGTCCCCCGACAGGCAGCAGCTGTACTTTTTTAGGCAAGCCTTCTTTCTCTCTCTTATACCCCGCCACAACACGTACGCTCCCAAACCACCATAACAAGCCTCTCTTTCCCGCTACTACCCCCAACAGTTCCATACACAGTACACGTAAGTGTGTGTGTATATGCATATATTACATACAAGTATACATATAGTTATTAAAAAAAGTAATAATAATAATTATTATTATTATTTAAAATAAAACAGTAGACGTTCTTCGCTCATCCACCATAAGACAAAGGCATGGTCAGCCTCTTCATTAAAGTTGACGCTGTGACAAACGCATAATAAACATTATTACGTTAATGTGCTTTTTCGAGCCATGCGTGTACATAACCGACCGAATCACACGAAAAAACGAGACATATTATCAAAGTAGACGTTTTTTTTATTATTAATTTTTTAGAAAGGTAAACAAATAACTTGATTAGTCAATGGGTGTGTTATTAAGTGAATGATGTAAAACTAAGGAATGTTTTGTCTTAGCTATTTTTTATGTTTTCTAGTTATTTTTAATATAAAAATTTAAAACCAAAATAATAAAAATTATTTTTATTTTTTATTGTTTTTAAATTTTTATTTTCAAAAAAAATATTTTAAAAACAAAAAGAAAAAAATTATCTAATCAAATTTACATGCTCATTGGATTTCCGTCTTTCATTCACCCTTTCCATTCAACCTCATGTATATCGTCATCATATATATATATATATCATCAACCCTACATAAATTAATATTTTATTGAAAAAAAATCATTCCATCAACTTAAACAAACAAAACAGATCCTGCGTACGTGAACGTGCAAGCGTGGGTATCATTCAATTTTTCTATATATCCGATAAATAATGAGTTGTCGGTAAACGATTATCTAACATGTAATGAGTTTAATGTTACTTGAGCTGTGAGATGGTGCGATGTCATTGTCTCCGTTAAAGCTTCTCAGTCCTGCCAGGATCTGTGTTGATTCATTTATTAATTATTTGCCCCGCTTTAAAATAAAATATTGAAAAAAGCCAGATTTATTACGTTATTTATTGTGTGGAGTTGGAAAATGGATCATCACGAGCATGTGAGACGGTTTTCATTAAATATAAGTAGTTGATCCGTTGGCTGCTGCCCAAATAAATTCAGTCCAATGAATTTTACCGTGATCATTTTGGACAATCAACCTCCATATGAACACATATAGTTTTATTGTTCAATCAAATCCTCCTGTTCTTATTTAATTATAAGACGGTAGGGTTACTTCAAAATTGAAACCCGCATGACATGTATTACAAGGCTAGCTTCCATAAATTCAACGTATTTAGGAATTTTAAGTCAAAACTATTTTTATAACTCACTTACAAATTAAAAACTACTCATACTTGTTTGTTATGTATTCAAAACTATTTATAAGACATAAGCACCGTATTTGTGACTTTTTAACTTATGCTTATTAATTTCAGTAAATCTATTATACTAAGTAATTATCATAAAACTTTATTTCCTCAAGTAATTCTATCCAAACACATACCTTCTCATAATAAAATTACAGCTCCATATTTAAAAAACACCAAAACTATATAGTTTATGTTTATTGTAACGTACGGTTATTATAGAGGCCATCAAACTCCACCAAATGACCTCCTAAGAGCATCTCCAATTTACTAGCTATAGCAAAAGCTATAGCAAAAAATAGCTCAAATTGGTCTCCAATGCATCAGCTATATGATTAGCTATAGCAAAACAAATAGGTAAATATAGATAATTTTTTACCTATAGCTAAGGCTGCCACATCAGCTTATCACTCCCAACTTTTTAAAATTCCTAGCATGCCCTCCTCCTCCTCTCCTTCCCCATCTCGCACCCCCCCCCCCCCCCGGTTGCTCGTCTCCCCTGTCGCGAGATCGACGCCCGGCCTGGCCCTCTCGTTCACCGCGCCACCCCGTGTGCCCCCCCGCCGCGCCACCCAGCCCCCCGTAAGATTGACGCCCCCCCTCCTCATATCCTCCCCCATCTCGCACCCCCCCTACCCATACTCCCCTTGTTGCGCGCCACCCACCCCCCCTGCAAGATCGACGCCTCCCCCCACGACGTCTCTCGCCTTTACCCCCTCCCCACAGTCCCCTTCCCACGGCTGTCACACCCTCCCTCCCCACAGTCCCCTTCCCACGACATCTCTTGCCTCGACCCCTTCCCCACGGCCGTCGCACCCCCTTCCCGGTGTCTCCTGCTACGTCCTCCTTCCCATTAGGCATTGGCATCTCTTCCCAGATCTGCAAAGGAAATCTCCCCAGATGTAGGGTGTTTGTTGTTGTTTGCACAGATTTGCTCGTGGTCGAAAATGGAAGAAACAGAAGGAGGCGTGAAGTTTGGAGGAATTTGGTGGGTGAAGGAGAATTGGATAGTTTAGGAAAAATAAAAAGTAGATAAAAATATAGATGGTATAGGATTGGAGCAACCTTAGCTAAAGTGACACTGTAGCAAACTAAATATGGCTTTAGCTCTCCACTTTAGCTAGGAAAGGTTGGAGATGCTCTAATATGTTTATAATTTAAATTTCTCACGCAATTTTAATTTTAAAGTAATATTAAATAATAAATGAATCATTAATTAATTTTAAGTAGACTTTCTTTAAATTATGCCCAATCATATAACAAAGCTATATAATAATATTTTGATAAAAATATACTCAGTAACTTTTAGATATAATAAAATTATATTTGATATTCTCTTAGTTTAACAAATGAGTCCACCGAAATTGCATAACCAATGAATAACCGTAACGATGTGACAACAAGTCAAATCATTGGGAGGGGTCAATAAAATTGTAAAAAGTTATGACCGTCCACATCAACCATGATTTCGCGTTAATGCCACGAGACAGTTGTACATTTCATCTTTCTTAACAGATTACTTTCAATACTTTTATTTTTTATTTCCATGGAAAAATATATCTCTTCTTTAAATACATTACATTAATTACCCTCTACGATTAATTAAATTATACTTGGCACCACCATTATTTAATGAATTACATGGTAATAAAAAAATATTTTTTTTGAATTAGTAATGCTATATACAACTACATTGTGTTGATAAACTGCACATGTGTACTCTTAATGCTGTTTGATTAATATTAATATTTTATTTTGTATTCATACCAATCCACCAGTAAAAAGGATATTAATATGCAAATTACTTATACAAATCCACTCCTAGGGCCCACA
This sequence comes from Taxillus chinensis, assembly GCA_023512835.1. Classification (NCBI taxonomy): domain Eukaryota; kingdom Viridiplantae; phylum Streptophyta; class Magnoliopsida; order Santalales; family Loranthaceae; genus Taxillus; species Taxillus chinensis. The sequence continues at coordinate 15,163,900 of CM042092.1, read as the reverse complement.
AAAATATCGTACCAAAAGCTTAATAAGAAAGGTGTTGGCCTTATCAAGTCAACAATTTCCAATCCAGTGCATGACAGGTGGTCGATTTCCAAATTCTTCCACTCCCCTCTTTTTTGGCACACGTAAGAGAGTTCTGAACCTGCAACCCACAACTTTGATACACCTATAGAGATCACAAAAATCACTTTTATTTAATAGAACTTGCATCCCTTGGTTTTTTATGAAAGGATTATTCTTTTCCTATTGCAAAACTCAGCACTCATATGTGTAACTCATCTTTCTTGATATATTTAAAAGTATTGTTCAATCCATATGATTATTAAGTTATAAATTTTTTATTTCTTTCGCCTTTCTTGCCTGTTTTCAACAATTTTTATTTTCTTTTCATGTTAAATTATAAAAAATTATTATTAAATAATAAAAATGAGTACAAAATATTATTTTGATGACATAGAGAGTGATTGAGAAATCTTATTGTGGTGTATATTTGTATATGGAATCAAAAAATAGTTTAAATCTTTAAGCTTAAGAAACTTAATTGGGAATTTGTTATTAGTGTCCTTAAAAGTTTCATTAACTAGCAAATAATCATATTTACTACTAGAATGCATACAATAATCCCCTCACTAATCAATCGTGTTTTTTATTTGATAATAAACAATAATAAATGCATTTAATTAGAAAACATTACCAAAATGAAAAAAACCTTTTAAGATCTCAAACTCTGACTTAGACCTAATTACAATTAAAACAATTGTACTAACAATCAAATTGCCGTCTAGATATTACCAACATCATTTCTCCCAGTTTCTTGTGATTCGGTTTTTGTTTTTATCCAATTTCATTGGTAGTGTAGTTATCACGTTCCAGATTCCCAAGCACCAAGTGATTCCCCATGTTTTGCACCCGAAAGGACAAGAAGTTGGTAGATGGTCACTTAAAAAAAGACTCCTTTTAGGGTACTGCCCCAAAACTTACAATAACCCATTTCATGCCATGCATATGCACATTCCACGCGCATAAACATTTAAAGTAAATGGTAAATAAGATCACTAGCCCTAAAACATAATGTTTCAATATAATCTCCAAAATAAATACATGAGTCTCTATTTTATGGTTTTATATAATCTCAAGCCATGAATACCTAAACAAATAAAGCAAGCAAACTGAGGAAATAATGCTTTTGACTCCTTTTGCGAGGGATTCCTTATAATACTTGCTAGGACTCGTAAGAGAGAAACATCAAATTAAGGCGGGTGAGCAAATCATAACTCATAAAAGATCGAGTCTTGATCCATGAACCAACTTATCGTCTTTTACCCTATATGCATAGTGGATACAAGTGTTAGTGAAGTGTAATGATGTGTAAACCCATAATCATAATTTATACACACTATTAAAACAATTACAATTAAATGATTAGAGTAACACACGGGTTGTCCACTACAGGACATTTTTTTTTTGCCACACTTAGACTGTTCCCTTAATGGAACCTCAGTATTCATGTTTTTTTTTGGGCCATCCCTTCAATGAGATTTCAATACTTGTGTCCACTTTACAATTATCCTCTCAATGGGATCTCAAAACATGCCTGATATAAGACTATCCCATAAATGGGATCTTAATGTACAAGTTAAAAATAAAATCACACATCAAACAAACCTCTCATAGGTGATATCATAATTAATGAAGCAATACGAGCTCATACCACAATTTAAAACACCTCAAATACCCCCAAAACCAACCTTCAAACTCTTAACAAGTCCTCATAACTCAACTACAAAGAAAAGGGTAAAAACTAAGGAGAAAAACACCTTGGTCAACTGAAATGAACCCATTTCAGTCAACCACACACACCAATCGATATTGGTTAGTTAAAATGCTCAAACTCCCTAGAATCATCTTGGTCCACCAAAATCAACACATTTTAGTCAACCTACCCTTCAATCGATCGACCTAGTTAACCAATCCTCCCTTCACGCACGCGTACTATCTTCACACTGGTCGATTGAATATAGTCAACCAAAAGCCCTTCAATCAATTAACCTAGTTGACCAAACCTTCATCACATAAAGTCTCCACGCCGGTTAACTAAATTTGGTCGACCAAAATCCCACCATTAAGTCGACCAAGCTCCTGTTTCCCTACTCATTCGTTGTCTCCCACCCAAAGGATCTTTTCACGTAGTTTTTAGCACATCTCATTTTCTAACAACTCAAAAAAGGTTTTAGGCCACAAACTTAATTATTCAACATGTCTCTTACATCTAAACAAGTTTATATCAAACACGATACAATTTTTTATGCAAAACTCAATCTATAAGTGTAAGTATGGTTTCAACACATAAATCTCTCTAACCAAATTTTATATCATCCCAAGACAAAGATAGGTACAAAAGAAGCAATATCATGTACCTCTCTTTGCTTGGATTGGATTGAAACACCTTATTTATCATATTCTTGCTCATATGATCCTTTTTTCCTTCACCTTCTCTCCAATCTCTCTCTCTCTCTCTCTCTCTCTCTCTCTCTCTCTCTCTCTCTCTCTCTCTCTCTCTCTCTCTCTCTCTCTCTCTCTCTCTCTCTCTCTCGCACGCGCGCATACAAGGCGCACATACAAGGGAAGAATACACAATAATGGGGGGGGGGGTACATGTTTTTGTCTCTCCTCTCTTATTTATGTTTTTTTTCAAAATTAATTCTAATTTTGTTTTCCTAGGTATTTACTTAAATATTAAATTACCATAATACCCAAAAGCACTCAAACGGGCTGAAATTGCTTCTCATGCCCCAAACTCCAAAACGTGTACAAGTACGATCAAACTTTCATGTTTTTTATCCCAACTCATGCTAATATCAAATTATCCCAACTCTCATTTTATAACGATGTCCACTCCTAAAACCGAAGACACGTATCCTTACAGTAGTGATGGCATTTAGTGGTGGTTGGTAGAGCTCTTCGGCATGGTAGGAGTGAGGTAGAGTAACATCTTGAGGCGGTAACAAGGCAAGGCATTTGGTGAGGTAAGAGAATAATGCATAAAAGGACATTAAAAATAAAATAATAAAATAATATTTTAGCAAGTCATATTGACCATCTAAACATGACCAATGTAATTGGTGTTGGCCAAATTCATCATAACTTTAGCAACTCCATTGTTAGACATTTATCTGTTACTTGGCTATAATTTAGCTTTTATTGGGACTATAATATGAATTATATTATATATCTAGTGTTACCCTTCCGTCCATGCCAAACTTGTTTTCTACACTAATATAGTCACACCTCCAATAAATAAATGAATACATATCACTTAAAATGGTTTGACATAATAAGTTTCAAAAACTCTAATGTTATACCCCTTAAATGATTGCACGTTGCCCCCATAAATGATAATGTACCACCCTAATTCATAACTTTAGGTGCACCCGACCCTTTTAAAGTTTTTACGTCATGCTTTGTTTACATTGTTCAAATATCTGGTAATTTTTTAAAACCAAACCCTAACCCTGGCAAGATAAAAACAAAATATTTTATAAAAAAAATGCTCGATTCAATCCCATAAAAAGTGATATATATAGATCTATAGAAACTAAGTTAATATTCTCATTCATACTATATAATAGCGTTGATATAGCAAATTTCTTAAAAAAGTTTATTTCTTTTTATTCGAGGGAAAAAAATCATCCAAAAATAGAAATTATATATTTAACTTGATATATGAGGTTGGTACAGTGCTTTCAAATGTATTGCGAGACACTATTCGCTCCATATGTTTATTAAATTATGTAAGTCTCTCACCTCTCTTTCATGTTTGATAGAACTTTCACTTTTTTTTACATATTAAATTATAAAAAGTATTATTAGATAAACAAATAAGAATTCAAAATATTATTTTAATGATATAGAAACTAATTAAATAAATCTATTATAGCATATATCAAAAATAAGAAGTAGTCTAGATCTTTAAACTTACGAAAAATAATTGAAAATTACTGTTAGTGCCCTAACACTTCAAGGTATTCCCTTGTATTAGGAATTGTGTTATTTTATTGCATATCTAATTAACTTGAATCAAAAGAGAATGTTTATACAATTAGCTTTTCATATGAATAAAATTAAATTATTTATCTTTCAAAGAATGAGTTGATTCATTGTTTATTATTGTTTTTTTTATAAAACCAATGTAAAAATGGCATGAATTTTAAAATTCTAAACACATAAAATGATGTGATTTTGCTCGAAGCCCTTATTTGTTTCATGAAAATTTGGCTAGATTTTTAGGAAAATAGTATGAGAAAACTTGGTTACGTTTTGGTAGTATTTTTTGTTTTCAAAAAGTATTTTTGAGAATTGTATTTAAAAATTAGTTTCAATCAAATTGAAAATATTTTGTTTTGTTTGGGAGTTGTTTTCAACATTTTCCATTGGTAGCTTATGACGGACTAGAGCAAATTGACTGAAGCATCATGCGGGACCATAGTAGCCCGGACGAGAAGAATAGTGGCAGTCACGGGGGGAGGGGGTACTGGATCAGAGTCATCGAATGATTAAAAAAAAAATCCAAAATATATTTTTATATTTTAAAATAATTTATTTTTAGAAATTAAAAATACAAATAGTCACCAAACATGAAAAAATGGAAAAATTATTTTTGAAAGCACAAACTAAACATAGCCCTACTTTGGTGTGTTCGATTTATACAAAGTTCTTGATATAATAATATTTTTTTTCATCGTAGTGATGTGACATTAAGATAATCAAACACATTATCCTGAATCAATCTTTTTATCTCGATAAAATGAACAATAATGAAACAATTTTCCAGCATAAAATATCCATCCAAACGCCATCGTTTTGGAATCGTAGTCACAGCCCGACGTGGTCGAATCTGGGTCGTCCATCTAGTGTAGTCCCAACACACGCCCCGATGAATCACACGAGCCGCAATATTAGGTTACCATCGCAGTTCCTGAAACCCCAACCCCACCGCAATTTCTCGCGACGCTCTCTGCTTTGCTTCATTGCATAATACTTGGCAGATCTCCAACGGGTACCTCACAAGGTTCTCTCTCTCTCTCTCTAGGTTTTGGGTCAGGATTGGGGTGTCTCTCGGATGTTTGATCCTGTCTCTAATCAGAGTTTATATTTATTTATTATTGATTCGTTTGTTTCGTGTTTGTTTATTGAGGAAATGAATTGAAATATGATGGAAATTATGTTTTTTACATTTTTTTGTTTTTGAATTTATTTCGTTGCACCTTGTCGGGAGCTCGGTACCTCAGCTCCATCGATTCTGAGCCTAATTTTATATACAACGTGGACAATACACGTAGATTATGGTTTTCAGGGTGCTCAACACTGTTTTGCTGAGGCTCACAAATGGTGGCAGTTAGGGTTTTCACTTTGGGTCGTAGGTTGTTGGGTTCGGGAGTTCTTATGGAAACACTAATGATGGGTTGTATGTTTTATGCTGTGTTTGGCGGTATTGATTGTATAGTTATTTCTAGGATTAGGATTTAAGGGTGATAGGTAACGTTATAAAGGCCTAACATTTTTATTGTTAGGAGCACAACAAGATGTAAAATTATTGGAATATTTGTGTTGCTAAGAGCATCCGCGTTGAGTTCCCTAAACTTTCATTTTTCCTAAAATATAGGCATAAAATTTGAAAAAAAAACTCTAAAACATGCTTATATCTGGATCCCTAAAATAGGGTTTAGAGAGAGAAAATGAATAGTGTTTTCTTATATTTGGGAATTCACTATGCATTCTCTATTTTTTTTCTTTTATTTTTTATATTTTGTTTGATTCATGTGAATTTTTGAAGGATTATAGTGGACAGAAGAGAGAAAAAATAATAAAGAAAGAATATAAAAATATTGTTTTAATAAAATAGAGAAATTATAGGGAATGAAATGTATAATTTTTTTTTTTTGAAAATGATTAAAATTTAAGGAGTGTTATTTTAGGTAAAGTTTGGGGAAAAATTTAGAAAACCTAACGTGGATGCCCAAAGGTAGTTTTTGTGTCCCAAGACACAACTCAATTGGACTAAAACACTAATACATGATTCCTCAATGAATTGATTCTTCTCTACAGGTCTCATTGCCTTCTGAATTCCCTTTAGGTATGCCCCTTTTAATTTCTCATCCTCGTGCATAGACACTGTTGTCTAGACACTATCTGCAAAACTTTGTTTTTACTTTTTATTTTTGTACGTTGACATATATGAGGACATTGCAATGTTGGCATTTTCACCGATGAAAAGCGCATCTGAAAAATGGTGCTTCTTTGTTAACTTTAACTTATCTTAGCCTATAGTTTAAGTTCAGAAGAATGATTAGTTTCAGCATTCAGATTGACAGTCCATATGCTAATTGTTTAGACCTACAGGTGAGCATGAAGGTTGATCAGGCATCCTTAATTGATACTCACACGGCGCAGGCCACAGTGTCAACCACTTCATCTGCCAGCAGCTCAAAGTTCACAATGTTTGGAGTGAAATCTGGATTTGTTATACCAAAAAACAAACTATCTGGCTCATTGGTTCCCATTTTACGAGACGTCAAAAAATCGGGAGGCAGTGATGCTGTGGATGAAGAAAATACTAAGCAGGTTCAGAGGAAAACAAAATGGGCACCTGACCTAACGCAGGACCCTTCCGTCAGAAAGGGTAGAGCTATAGCTTATCAGGTATTGTTGAATGTCATCCAAATATTTCATTAGTATCCTTTTGTCATTAACTTTGTTGTTTCTTTATAATGGTTGTGATATTTATGTGTCCACATCTGTGTAAATACAATTCCCTAGATTTTCATCTTTTTGGGTGGACGTGAGGTAAGGGGTTGGTTTTTGCAGTGTCAGATTCGGTAAACTATAATCTAGACTCTAAAGTAATAAGTTCTTAGACATGGGTCAAAGGCATTTACAACCCAGCCTGGGAGGAATATTAATTGCTGTGGTTGTGGCAATTGAATAGTTCCCTTTTCCCTCGGGGTTTTAATGTCAGTGACTTCCTTGTGAGTGACTCACCTGGAAGCTTCCCATTCCAGGTGCCAATAAGTGATATTACTGCCTGTGTGGTGGCACAAATTTTGAGCAGACTCGGGTGGACCAAATCACACAACAGCTGAAAACTGGAATTCTGGGAATCGGGGATAATGAAGGCTCATCATTGGCTGCTCCAGTTTTTGATCAGGAGTATTCTGGTTTTGAGATTAACAATGAGGTAATATTGTAGTTAATATTATGTGCCTTGAGACCAGTTGTGGACAATTTTTCTACCCGAGTTTCTGAATTTCTTACAACAAAATTTTGGATGTAGAAACTCAAATTGTTAGAACTTGAAAGACGGGAGGTTATTGGTAAGATGATAGCTTTTAGTAGATTGCACTATTATGTTTTCCATGATATGTTGCCAACCTAATGGTGGCCCTTAATTGTTGTTATTGGTTCACAGGTGAAATACTCAAGCTAAATCCAAGTTACAAGGCCCCACCTGATTATAGGCCTATATTAAAGGAAGCCAGGGTGCCTATTCCTGTAAGTTAATGAAGAAATTTACCATTGTACTACATTGCATTTATACTACTAGAAACACACTTAGAGGTTGTTTGGCATAACTTATCAAATGTGCCTATGCTTATAAAATATAAAGAACTTGTTCTTTTTAAAATAATGAGTTTATGGCTTTTTTCATATATATAATGAGGCATGTGGTTGAATATTGATGCTTATTAACTGTATAAAAGTAGAGAAAGTGTTGTGATAGTAAAGTGTCTATGGCTTATATGTGGGTGAAATAGCAAATAAAAATAATTTTTTTAAACTTTCATAATAGTTTTAAGGGCATAATAGTTTTTTTTGTTAAAATAAGCATAAATTAAAAATTGTTTATAAGGCATAAGCATCCTCCCCAATACATTGTTTATAATTAGTTTTTAATTTATAAAAGATAATTATAATTATTTTTTAACTTATAAGAAACTTGCCAAATGTTTAAAAAAATACGTTTGGCTTTAAATACTTATAAATCCTACCAAACAAGTTTTCAATAAAGCATTAGGCACATAGCACTTCAAATGTTGCAGTTTGCACCTAGAAGTGCTCAGGCACTGGACAATTTAAGTGCAGTTGAGGCCCACAAAAAGTACGCCTATAATTAATTACCCACAAGAAGTGCTGAAAAGTGCCTGGGAAAAGGTCTCTTTGTGTAGTATATTTTTAAGCGGTAGCAGCATGCTGCTTGTTTACATAAATAATTTGAGCACATCTCGATATATTAAATGTTTTATCATGTAAATTTGACCTTTTGTCATGTCCAATGAATCTAATTTAACACCTGGCAATGAACTAATTATTTAATGTTCTGATTACATATAGTTGACCCACAATAGGATTAAAGCTGAGTTTTGTTGCGTTGTTAGTATAATCACAAAAGTTTCAGATATGATTTTTAAAATTAAATTGTGTTATATCTCCCTTGCAGGTTAAAGAATATAAGGGCTATGATTTTATTGGCCTGATATTTGGGCCTGGAGGTGATACTGTTAAGCGACTAGAAAAGGTGAGTACTGAGCAGTAATTCTTATTTCTGAAGCAACTGTGTGGTAGAAATGATTCGTGTCAAAGAGTACATAGGTTACATATGCACGTGACTATTGATTAAAAAAATCATTTTATAAGTAATCTGAATTTGATGCATCTCCTCCATCAGGAAACTGGAGCTAAAGTGCAAGTTTATGGCACAAAAGCAGTTACAGGAGAGAAGGTAATCTGTCTGGTACATAAAAGATGTTACTTCCGTATAGTGCATATACCTATTCCTACTACGCAAAGAAAGTAATCTTTTTATTGTATGTTGTCAAGTTTTTGCACCAAGTTGCATCGTTTCCTTTCCATTCTTGTAGATGTAAAATGATCAACAAAGCTTTATTTGATACATATATATATATATATATATATTTGACTTATCCACTTGCAGGGAGAGGTTACTCTATCTGAGCGCAAAATGATAGTAGAAGCAATCCCAGTGCTTATGAAGAGTTATATTTTCTTGTATCAGCTGACACATTTGAGAAAGTTGATGCCACAGTGGCACTAATTGAACTTCTCATCACCCGTTAATTTCAGTAAGTAAAATGCAAATTCTTCAATTTCAGTCGCACTAATTGTCGAACTTTTCCTTTTAGTTGGATCTTTTATTTGAAAATTTTAGCTTGTGCATGTTTAGTGCTTGTTTCACGTGCTTTTTATAATGCTGTTGTTGTTGCTTGTAATTATTGTTCCTTCGTATAGGCAAATACATCATCTGTGTCTACGTCACCAACTTCAGTTTCTGCAGATGGGACGAATGTTCTAATCAGAGACAGGACTCCTGCCACCCCTTATCTTAGCCTCCTGCCTTAAAACCAAGGGTCAGTGCATCCTCACAGGACTCTCACAAAATCCTGTCCAGGGCCAATATTCGTCATATCTTAGTCTTGGAACTTCAACGGCCCTCTATGATGCTTCAATACAAACGTCTTCTGATTCAATACTTTCCAACTTCTGCACCAAATCTTAACACCCTGTTCATTCATCTGCATCTTTATTCCTCTCAAACACGCCTTCACTGAGGGTTTCCACCTGCTTCAGCAAACTGCCTTTGTTCCACTAAATCAATCTTTTGTCCCGCAAGTTCACAACCATCAATGTAGGCCTTGCAGCGGCCATACATACCTTGGGAGGTAATCCAGTCACAATAATGCACCAAGAAATTTCATGTCAGGTCCACAGCCACCTAGGGTTCAGTCAACTACTCCTGGTGCTTTTAGCAATAGTCCATCCGCCCCAAATGGGATTGCCTTTAATTTCAAGGCCATTGATGCCTTCATTTCCTTCCTTCACGTCAAATTTTCCACAAGGAATGCCAGGTGATCGGCCATTGACACCTTGGGAGTTCTTCAGATGGTCTACAGGACCGGTTGGCATTCCAGCTTCTCTAAGATCAAACAATGCTATGCAGATGCCTCCACCCTTGGCTAAACCCCCGGCCTCACACCCTGTTCCCATGAAACCCATTGTTGCTTCAAGAGCTCCACCCAATCCTGTTCAACCTTCGTTATTTCCCTTTCCAACCATCTGGGACCACAGTCATTGGGTAGCTCTGTAAACCAACCCCTTGTACCTCAAAACCAGTACCAGGATCAACTACCGTGCTAGTGCAGATGCGAGCTTCTTTCAGTAACCCCAATGACTGAAAAGTATGAGGGTCTTCGTGCCTAACCCATCCCAAATTCCTCACCAACTGCTTCCACATCAGCCCCACCTGCACATTCAGTTTCTGCACAATTCCCAGTTTCACTCCCCAAAACCTTTCTCCGTAACAGCTCCTAGGCCACAGCACCAAGTTCTGGTGATTTTACTTTTCAGCCTCTACACACACAAAATCCGGTCTCTAAGCAAGTCTTAGGCCAAGCAGCCAGCCTGCAGCTCAGGGTACAGTGCAAAAACTAATGGTGCAACACCCACAGCACTGCAAAGTACAATCTTTTCAGACAGCGATGTCCAATTCTGGTTCACAAGTTTTTCCTGAGGACACTGGTTGGCTAACCACTAGGGTCAGCCTCAACTAACACAATTGCTAATTCAATTAGACCTAGACTACCCATATTTCCTAAGTTGCAAAGTTCTCCGATTCTCCAATTGGGGAGTGAGGAACTCTAGCCCAGCTCTCCCAATGCCAAACATGACTAGTCCTTCCCTCCCAGGACCAGAAATTTGTCTAACTTCAGCAAAACTATCATGGATCTGAGTCCGTCCGGAAACAATCTTGGCTTCAAATCAACAATCAAGTAGCAACCCCTCCTTTTGCACCTGCCCGGCCTGCTTCTTGGTCCTTCGAGGCAACAAATATATGATCCGTTCTCTTCCACTTCGGTGTCTCGCGTAACAGCAGCGAGCTAATCTGTCACAGGCCAGAAAACAGGAAAACGATCCAGAATACGAGGATTTGATGGCCTCAGTTGGCGTAAGGTAGTTCGTGATCTGCAGCTTTTTGGCTATAGATGTTGTAAGGACCAAATTGTAGAGGTAATGTTGGCCTCGGATTTGAATGACCTCTTTGAAATATAACATTGTTGTATTGGCTATCATTCCAAAAAATCCTCAATTTGGAATTTAAGTTCTATCCTCTCTAGTTAAGAAAATATTGCAGCTCTATCTTCACTGATAAAACTTTGCTCGGGTAATATAAATGGCTGCTGTGAATACTTTGGGCAAGGACAGGTTTTTTGTTTCTGTTTTTGTTTTATCTTCTTCGTTGTTTGTGTTCTTCGACGTATACTAAATCACCTTTTGCACTCACCCATTGGATTTAGAGTGCTCCAACATTTGAGGTCGAGAAAAAATCACGGCTTAGAATTATACAACCTGAAGATGTATGCAAAGACCAACTAGTGCATACGGATGGCTACGACTGTCACTGTAAATAAGGTACATCTTTTACCCGGGCAGAAAGGAAGGCAAAACATAATTTTTTTTTTTTTTTTTTTTAGAGCATGATATACAAATGACACATTTGATATATATGCTGAGAGAAAATGCGAAAGATATTCTTTAAAACGGAAGGACTGGACCTGAGCACCTTCTTAGTTTCCCAGCCTTGGCATAATCCTTCTCTGTAAGAGGGCCTGCAGGAAAAGCTGTAATCTCTATAAGCAGATGTGAGTGGGGAGTTCATCGTAAACAGGGCTCGCCATTGTTACAGCAGACACTTTCACCATGAGCACTCTCCTCCTTATTTGGCAGCCCTTGTGACCCTAAGATGATTATGGTAAATCCAGATACTCACAGCTTAATTATTAATTAAAAGTTGAATAATTAACTTATACAGTAAAATGGCCTTGTGGGAAGTGGCATCTCGAAAGTGATCATCATCAGATAGTAGAGAGGCAAGAGCCTTCAAAAGGCGCTACCTTCAGATTTGGAAGATGCTCTGTACTTCCCCGCAGGGTTCCTTTCTGTTGTGGGATGCCATTTGCTTACTAATTTTCGTTTATCAGCAGCTTCTTTGTCTACCGCATCAAAGTATCATTAGTAGGCTCAGAACAGAATTTTTGGTAAGGGAGACAATTGCATTTAACTTGTGGGAACAATTGCACGTGCACATTTAGATATCTGGTCTATCACATGAAGTATTATAAGGCTTAGAACAAAAATTTGGGGAAGTGAATCCAGAAACAATAAAAGAACATGAATGGGGGCGCACAGTGACGTGCATCACTCGAATATTATTAGTAGGTTTATAACATATTTTGCAGTGGGAGTAAGGAAACTAGAATTGGGTTCACTCACACACGAAATAAATTTGAAATAAAATATCAAGTTATCAAATTAGCCAATGCAGTAAATCCTGATCAACAAGGTGCAGTACTAGAAATAAAAATAGGAATGTACGTCTTTGGCGTTGTTAAATTTTTTACTATACTACAATATTATATGTTATTGTTAATTGTTCAGATAAGCGTAACAACCATTTCATGCAACGTATCAGTGATGAATGATGATGGCGCATTAGGGCCGGTCTTCTAATAACTAAAGATATCAATCCTTTTAGAAGGGATATACATCGCATGAAATGGTTAGGGCTGCCTGGTATATGCTGGAGCAGACAATGATGGACTAGAGTTTCAGAAACTTAAGCTTCCAAATGTAGCAAGAATAAGAAAGTACTAATTAAGAAACAAGCATCCCCACGGTAAGAGCTGATCTAATGCTTCTATGGCTCAAAGAGAAATTTAAACTAGTTCTTGTACCTTCAAGGGAAAGTTAAAGAAAGTCCTCCAGAGCACGAATTGGGACACAGATGAGACCTGAACCGTTGTTGTATGATATCTACGGTTGTTAGTACTCAAACGTGTAGGGGATATCCATTCCAATGTTTAAGACAATATCCAAAGACAGCCCATATGGGACTTCTACATATACTACGCGTGCTTCTATATTTCATTCCAATGTGTGTAGACAATATCCATGTGAAGTGTCAGAAGTGGGTTTCTGGGTTATCTTCTGAGAGAACTAAGAAACACCAATCATTCTTCTAGAGGGAGAAGTATAGAGCTTGAAGTTCGATTTCATTGTCCATTTTTTCCCTTGCGGTTGCTGGGCTTTATATATATATATATATATATATATATATATAGAGAGAGAGAGAGAGAGAGAGAGAGAGAGAGAGAGAGAGAGAGAGAGAGACCTGGGTTTTTCTGTAAGTTCTCGAGCCATTTGGAAAACCCTAAATCATCAACCCCAGCTTCCAAATCTAAACCAAAAATAAAAGAACAACAATAATTCAACAATTAATGTCATTACACAATATTAAAATTCTCAATTGGAGAGATAAAAAATCACCTGAAACAAGTGGGTTTGATTGAGATCCAGCCAAGCCAGCCTTGAGTAGGCATAGAAAATGCAAACCCGACCGACCCACAAAACTGGCGTCTCCAGCAAGGACGCGCGAGGAATCAACACACTCAGCCTCCGAGCCCGGGTTGGAGCTACTACCACTCCACTGTGATTCCTGAGGCCTCAAACGCAAATACCTGTGGGTTTTGGGAAGCAAAGGGGCTAGCGTCGGATCATTTTTCAGGCTTTGATGAGGAGTAGAGTGGTGGAGAAGAGAAGTGAAGGTGGTCTGAAGAGATGGGAGAGGCATCTGTTTGTTTACTATTAACGGGATCAAAATCACAACTTGGAAACGGCAGCTGAGGCCAGAGAGAGAAGAAACAACAGTGGAAACGAGAATAAAAGTGTCACGGAAAATTTAATTAAGCAAAGAAAACGGATAAGATGGGTGGAGTGGACTAATGCGGTTTTGACGTCTTTTTCGTTTTTTTTAAATAAAATAAAATAAAATTTCTAAATAATTTTTTTTATTCGCAGGAATTTTACCATTTGTTCTATTTTGTGTTTTAGTTTAATAATAATTTAAATTTATATTAAAATTAAAGTTTGAATTTGAAAAATAAATTATGTTTGTATGATACATAATTTATTTTTTAAAAATATATTTTTTTATTGGATCACATAAAAATTGATAAAAAAATAAAATATAATAAAAGCATCTTCAATTTATAAGTAAAAGGAAAAACAAAAGTTATATTTATCTAAAAACTCTCTCCAATGCATTAGTTAAATCACTATTAAAAGTAAAAAAAGTTAAATATAACTTTAACTTTTGTGCTGATGAGAATGAATTCCAATCCTATCCCTTTCGCGTCCCGTTCCTTCCTCTTCCCATCGCGTTTCCTTGTGTCTAAGCCCGCCACACGTCACCATCCTCCATTCCCCGTCCGTCTTCCCTCTCATTTCATGTCACTGTCCAACCGCCCTATCATACATTCGTATGTTTTGGAGCATTTCAACTTTCGGTTGACATTGATACATTTCACAAATCATTTCTTTCCTCATAGATCATTTCGCCACTAGAGGTAATTAGCGAGCATTTCGAAACCTGGGAGCCGAAATTCCTTATCATCTATTGTCCATGTTGCGCTGGATGCCTCTGTAGTTGCTCGTCCAAGCTATTCGCATCTATTTAATCCTGTCCAAATTTTTCCTTCATCTCACTCTCTCTCCTCTCTCTCTCTCTCTCTCTCTCTCTCTCTCTCTCTCTCTCTCTCTCTCTCTCTCTCTCTCTCTCTCTCTCTCTCTCTCTCTCTCTCTCTCTCTCTCTCTCTCTCTCTCTTAATATAGCATTGGTTGGGAGGATAGTTTGGAAAAAATAAATTTTAAGTAAAAATATAAATAATATAGGATTAGAGTAACATTAGTTAAAATGATACTGTAGCAAGCTAAATGTAACTTTAGCTAAGAAAGGTTGAAGATGCTCTAAGCCTAAACAAAAAAAAGGCTAATTTATTTCCTATTGGAATAAAGTCACTTTATTCAAATGTACCAATCATATTTTATGATTCGAATTCTATTTTTCAAAACAAAATCAAGTTTTGAAAATCTCCCATCAAACAAGCATTAAATATCTTATTAACGGATAACTTATTTTTAAAAGTGATTTTAACTTATAACTTTTATTAGTCTTATATAAGTTAGTGTCACGCCCCGGATTTTTCAACACCGGAAACCGGTTAGTGATGCCCCATGCCTCGCACCCACCAGGACAAGGGTTGGTGAATGGTCACTTAATAGGGCTCCCTCTTGGGTCTTTGCCCAAACCTGTCACAATCTCACACGATACTTACAAACCACACAATATAATACTCCATGTAATAAACCGTGTAACATAATAAATAGGGTCACTGGCCCCTAAACACGGTGTCTCAAATAAGTACACGGTCTCGAAGCAAATACAAGAGTCTCGCTCCTCAATTACAATATATCAAAGAGAACAATAAAACAACACCCATGCATCACGGTTGTGACAACCTCCTAACACCGCTAAGTCTCGGAAAAAAGACATTAAAGGTGGGTGAGTAAACCATAACTCGATGAGGGGTTATGTCTCCTTGGACCAACTCAACATCTCCTCCATAAAATGCCCAGTGCGGATATGTGCGATGTGGATAATTAAAGTACAATGAAATACACACAAGAAATTCACGGAGGTTCCCTCGGTGGAACCTCAATGTCTTATGTTCATCCCATGGATTGTCCCTTCATTGGGACCTCATATCTTATGTCCAATCGAAACTGTCCCTCACTGGGACCTCATATCTCATGTCCAATCCAGGATGTCCCCTCACTGGATCTCATATCTTATACACAAGCATGATAACGAAATACACAATTTAACTCATGGAACATCTCTATTTAAGCATAACAAATCATACACATATGTTCAAACTCACATTACACCTCAATACAGCTCAAGGACATCTCTATCACATGTTTCTCAAAGCAAAACATATATATATATATATATATATATATCTACATAAATTCACGATGTCTCACAATCAACATCTCAAACAATTACAACTCATAAAACGGGTTCCAGGAGATAGAACCACCTACCTTAGATCCGATTGTGTTAGGGTTTAGAAATCAGGAAAATCTTCTTAATCCTTGCACCTCTCCAAAGGTGCCTCCCTCCTCCACAAACGTAGCGGCAACGACCGAATTGAAACACACACACACACACACACACACACACACACACTCTCTCTCTCTCTCTCTCTCTCTCTCTCTGCGACGGCGGCTACGGAAAGAACCCTAAAATTGAAAAACAGAAATCGTATCGAAAATACACTGTCACAGAGGCGACGTCGACCAAAAAATAGGCGGAATCGACCAACCTTCTCGTGCCGACCAGACATCCACGTCGACCACAGCACACATCGCACTAGGTTGATCTCAAGCTGGATCGACCACGTCGACCTCACATCGACCCAGGTCGACTAGAATCTCGCGTCGACCAATACACAAGGAAAAACTCTCGGGAAATTGCTCTTGGTCGACCTCGGCCACACATCGCCCTACGTCGAACAAGAATCTCGCATCGACCACACACATCGACGCACGTTGACTACGTCAACCGCTACCCTGCCAGTCAGCCACGTCGACCCTTGCTACACCGACCAAGGCCACATCGACCAAGCTACACACGAAATTCCAACTTAGCAAGACCCCCGCCGAGGCGCTCGCCCGGACTCCCGTTGGCCGTCGGGTCAAGGTGCTTGCCCAAACACAAAAAAAAGACTAATTCATCCAAGCCCAAACACGTGTCAATACAAGATAAAACACCTCACAACCTCTAACTCTCAGGACTAGGACACGGGTCCTCACGGTTAGAGTATTCATATTGGTCCAACTATTCTTTAGCTAAATTTAAGTGAAAGAATCTATTTTTGTAAAATTTAGTTACTTATTTTTATTACATGAATAACGGCTTCAACAATTGTTTTGCAATTCTAATAAAAGGTGATGTGAGCAAAAAAGCAAGTGTCATCGTTGGAGAGGAGTAAATCAAGCGGCGGGGAGAAGTAGGGCAACGGGGCAGGAGGAGGAGTAGATTTGGGTGGCGATGGTGAGAAAGGAGTAGCGGGGTCGAGGAGGAGCATAGTAGTGGATGGCAGGGGTGAGGAGGAAGGGGAGTAGGTAGCGAGGAGGAGCAGATCGGGCGACGGGGCCTAGGGAGGAGCAGATCGGCGGTCGTGTGGGGAGGAGGAGCAGGTGGCGAGCGGTAGGAAGGAGCAAAGGAGATGATTTAAAAACATTAAAAAATATTTTCAATTTTATGGATTTGAGTATCAATTGTACTCAAATACAAAACGTGAGAACACCTTCTAAATAATAATCTCATAGGTGTTTTTTGTATCAAAATACAAAAAACTAGTTTTGAATATTAATACTAAATGTACCCTTACTTTTAAGTTTTCTTTACATTTTGAAATATTGAAATGCGTCACTTTGGTAGTTAGTTTTGTGGTCGTTCTCATATCTTCTTCTTATCCTCTCTTTTCCCTGGATTGTCGATGATAACCATGTTAGGCGTGCTTTGTTGCCCACGCACGGCCCACTACGAAAGCATTGTGTATAGTTGACGGAACATTGTTGTTGGGGCCCTAAGTGATGAAGGTCGACCAATTAGCAGAGTGGTAGCATCGTCCTTGGGGCCCTTGGCAATGGAGGGCTACGAATCAAATAATGACGATAGTATCAACATTGGGGGATCTAAAGCTGAGCCCTAGCTTTTGACATAGGTTTGGACTTGTTAAAAATAACTAAGTGGACAATGGGGGTCATGAGGGATCATTATTTCACTTTGAAATAATATTTCACCAAGCAAAGACAAAATTTGGCCAATCAATTGTTATTTTAGAAAATCCATTATAGAACTTTTTTTGAACCTCATAACTATTTTTAGCTAAAATTTAATTTTCTTGACTACATTATTAAAACTATTATTTTGGTCACTAAATACTTTTAGAAAAGAATTACATTCATTACTAAAAATATTTAAAAAGATAAATTTTATTGTCAAAACATTTAAAGAAGGAATATTTCATCTTTAAAATTATTTAGAGATAAAATATTTCTCTGTCATTTTTTAAATATCTTGTATATTTCTCTTAGAAGCTTTTGATCAACACATTTTTCTCCTTTTCTGTTTGTTTGCTCTTTGCGTGCTTAATATATTTAGAGTTATCTGAGAAACCAAAGCCTTAAAAATTGGGAATATGTTTTATGTATGTACATATTAGATTACTACTTCAAATAATTTTCAAATTCAAATAAAAGTAGTGAGAAAGAGAAAAGTCAACTTAAGTTTATGAGTAAAACATGATTTTGTACCAAGCTAACTAAAGTCAACCAAAACCTCTCATAGCTAATATAAATATCAAATTCGGGTGTCATGAGATTTTAATCCTTCCAAATGTATAAACATACTCGATTCCGGAATACAAATCATTTTGTGTTTGTTACCCTTAATAGAAGGTGTTCAATTGTACCATATTTTCTTGTTGGTGGCAATTCCAAATCAATTTTCAACATAGGTGAAAATTCATTGCAATGAGCACTATCTCTCTTTCAAATTTAATTTAAAAAGGAGCCGATAGCTAGGCCGGAAGAAAATAGGCAATGACAATAAAAATATATCATTTTCACCGAATGTAATTTGCACTATTATGAAATTTTAAAGGAAAAATTGTCATGTAGATCATACTCTTTTCCTTGACTCTAATCTTTTTATCTAATAGGCTTGTTGACTAGAGAAATGTTTTTGAATAAGTGAACTATGTATGACAAAATGTCCATTCATACGTGATTGAACATTACAAGGGAAATGTCATGAAATAAGTGATTAGGCATATTTTCCTATAATATTCTAGCCCACATTTACACATACATTTTGCTTGATATTTGTCTTTTCCCTCTTTAAGGTTTTTAAATTATCCAATTGTGGTTATGTATCTTACAAGAGTAAAATGGGAGGAAACATGGCGAATCAAAGTCAAAATGGGAGGAGATAATTGCCTGATTTCCATCGTGATAGAAGGATATTGGTCACATTGTGAGAATTTGAACCTTGACATTACGACAGTATTTTTCGATAATAATATAAAAGTTGTGTTACATTAGCATTTGATAGAAGATCAAAGACCAAGTTAAGAAGAAATCTAGAAAGTGAACCACATGTTTGCATTTTGCAGTATTAAACTTAACGTTTAGATTTTACAGCGAATTATACTGCAACTTTGTTTGCTTGCTCCTTCAAATTAGACCACAACTTCATGGGCCTCAAATGTTCGAATTAAATCAACAATGGACCTAATATTGCTTATGTGAGGCCTTGAAGACCCCAAATTTAATATTAATATGCAAAATGTTATCTCAAGACGTTCATATTCCTTAAACTAAAAGTTTGAATCTCCCCTTTAACCAAAATTTTCTTCTTGAGATAAAAGATCATTCAAAAGGTTCACAAAAATTCATATCAAAAGCTCTTCTTAAAATGGAGCTATAGAGCTTCCTGTTGTTTAAAGGCACAATTCTTGTTAAAAAAAGTATATAAATAATATTTTATAAAAGAGAATGAAACAAAACAACCTTTAACGTTAAAAAAATGACATCATTATTCCTTTAACCTACTCCAATGCACCAAAAACTGAATTATTTATTTATTTACTTTATTCCTTTTATTTTAATTTTTTCTAGTACTATATATATATATATATATATATATATATCTTCACTTTATGTCAAGAGTGGATTATAATATTATCTTTTGTTTATGAACATGATAAGCTAAATTCCATCTTTAGATAAATGGTAGATATATATTCGATTTTTGGTCTTTAATATATTAATTTATCTTGAATATATATTCCATCTTGAATATATTAATAATTTGCATCTTGAATATATTTGACCATCTTTAATATATATGTCAAGTCGCTCAAATTTATCTTGAATATATATTCCATCTTTAGATAAGCTAAATTCCATCTTGAGATAAATGGTAGATATGATAACCAATAAATAATTGAGCAAATTATTGGTCAATAATTTGCTCTTTAATATATTAATTTATCTATGGTTTTAAACAATTAGACCAATCCCGTTTTACATTTTATTCTCAATTTTCAGTTACAAAAATCTAAGTCATCTAGTTGAGCGACTTTAAACGCCAATTGTACCACGCCCCTATCCTCAATTACCTTTCTAAAGTTAGATTAAAGTAATACGTACACTATTAATTTATAATTCTCACAAAAAGTCCTATCAAAAACAAATAAATACCCTGACATCAGCCGTAATCGTGAGCGACTGCATGAGTGCATTTAGTTTTTGTGTTATTATTTGTTTATGACAAATCTCAGATCTTGATATTCTTGTTTTAAAAGTAAAAAAACAAACTGATTATATGTTTGTCTACTATATATATGATAGCCTTTTTCTTCTCACAAACGCAGGAAAGAAGTGAAACGAAACTTTATAACTACAATGAACGACTATGCTGAAATGTTAAAACAATAAAGGCGATTATAATGTACAAATTTTACAGCAACATAAAAAACTACACTGAAGGAAAGCTATAATGAGTGTCAAACACTACGATAACTTAGAGTCCATAAAAGGCACAAACCCCCCAACCCCCTACCCCTATGGCCTTATCTGATAGCACAAAGCACAACACAGCATTTTCAAATCTGCATTCTACTGACTACCGAGGCATTGGTGCACGCACACGTAAACATGATTCATCCGACAAGGGAAGAACCATCCTACAAATGCTGTCTACAACAAAAATAAGTCGAAAAGGCTACTGAGCTAACTAAAGAATATGGGGGAGTACATTCATATATTTACAAACCGAACATCGCTCTGCCCAAATGCAGTTCCACAACCAGGGCATTTCCGATGCCGGATTCCAAGATTCCTTTGAATGCATGGATTGCAGAACAGATGATAGCATTTGACAATTACAACCTAACAAATAATAACAAGCGAGAATAGAATTATCACCACCAAAAAAAACCTTTGAATGCATAGGTTAGCTAATTTTGCTAAATTGAATCAGCAAACGTAATAAATAGAACTTGGAGAAAAATAAGCTTTCCATGATAAAATTATAGATTGAGTAAAAATGTAGGCAGGCAAAAAATATCACCTCCTTTGGCCGGTCAAAGCACACACCACACTTAAGAATAGCTTTGCAATCCTTGATGTCATCCTGGAGCTTCTGTATTGCAGCCTCCCCAATCTGGGAGCTCATCTCAGCAATCTCGCCATTCAATTCCATGAGCTCTTCTTCAAGCTTCTTCTTCTCGGTTCTGCATCAAAATCCCCACAAGCAAATATATATTAAAGTAATTATTATAGACACGGAAAAGTATACGTGGTACACAGAACTGAAACTGTTATTCTGGATTCAAATCCAAAATAATCATAGGTCCCACAAGAAAAAACATGTTTGATATACAAGATTTGAATGAGTATTCAAATTCCAACTTGATTAAAGTATGGATCTCATAACTGTTTTTGAATTCACTTCTATGGTTGTTTCTAAATCTAAACTGAATTTAAATCCAAACTTTTTGTAAGACCCAGTTTATTACTTTATTTTTTTTTCTATTTTCTTTCTCATCCATCTTATTTTAAAACTAAAACTATATACTCTATAATTTTTTAAAAAAATTATGATTAACCAAAACTATGGAAAAAAAATACAATCTAGAATTCAAATCAGAATTCGAGTTCCAACTTTAATAAAATAAAAAAATCATGAAATCAAAACACAAAAAACGAATACCAAACAAACCATTAATTAATGTGTTGGAATGAATGTGTTAAATAATGATCATTAATTATTACATGGCTAAAAAAATACAAGCTGATAAATTTAAAATTTTTATGTAATTATTTAAAATGAAACAATTTCAATTCAGTAATAAGAAGTCATTGTATATTTTCAAAATTTCTTATTACAATTTTATTTTGGATTGCCAACTTTTATTCAATTCGAGAATTTTTTCGATGGATAAAAATCAGGATCGTTACTTTATATTCGCATCCTCTATCATTTAAAATATTTATATGGCCATTTTGGTAAACTTCCCTTACAAATGGAGCTTGCCAATTAGTTAACCAAAGACATTAATTAATAGCCATATAGCAGATATCCCAAGTTAATGCTGTAAACCCTAAGATATTATCTCCGTGATGAAGGATAAAAACCTAAAGCTCTAAACATGCTATATTTTTATTCCTAAAAGGGTGATCCTCCCATCTCAACTATTCCTTTAACATTACTGGATCTATATACAATTATAGATTCACACATCATTTATTGAAGACATCTGTAAGGTAGACTTTTGTGTAACCGTGCCACTGCTGCCAGGCATCAACTAATATCTATGCACACAGGAGACAAAACATCCAAAAAAATCTTATATACATGGCACAAAATTACCTTTGCCCTTGAGTTGGTCTTCAATAATCAATGAAAGATCAAGCAATATAAAATATTATGTGACGTGTAACATCAAAGTGGAAGTACAAATCAAAATACAAAAATAATATCAAAGTGAAACCACAAACCAAAATTCTAGTGACAGCTTAGCTGTCTTCGTTTACTTGTATTGTATGTTTATTGTTTATTTATTGAGGGGAGGGAGCTTGAATACCTTTCACTCTCCAATTTTATTTCGACATCGTGTACTTTCCGCTGGATATGCTCATGTTCTTTCTCAGAAGAAGCAACAGAAGATTTCAACCACTTCAACTCCTTCTCAGTATCTGTTAATTCCCATTTTGCAGTTTCCAGGTTGACTGCCAGATGCCTGTCCTCTTCAGACGATTTTATAGCTTGTGTCAAATAGGTTTTCATCTGCAGAATTCAAATCAGGTTTACAGAAAATGATAAATGAACTACTTTCATAAAGCAAATCTGTAAATAAACGAACCTGTTCCTCACTGTGGGTAATTCTAGTTCTGAAACATTCTAGAGAAGCTTTTACTTGCTGGAGTTGCTTTGCTAACGCTTGCTTCTCAGAGAGTAGAAAGCTTTGTGCTTGCTTTGCTTTCACACTCTCTGAAACAAGCTGCATTACAAAGCCACAACAAAACACTACTATCAGGAATCCAACTAGAACAACTGAGACTTAATTTTGAGCGTTAGGGCTTTCTTTATGAATAAATGCCAGAAATGTGCTCCCAGCGGTTTAACAAGCTTATATCAATGATTATGATAAACAAATTATAAAAGAGGGAATTAATTAAGACCAAACCTTGATATTGTAGTCATCCCTCTCTGTCACCTGCTGCAACAGATGCTGATGCTGCGTCTGCATATCTTCATATGCTTGGCCAATGGTCTACAGGAAATACATAAATTGGCCAAATCAAAATAGAACAAAAAAAATGAACTGGGCAGAAACCAATTAGAGCTAGAAAATGATTGGAAACAAAAGGGAAAATCAGGGAAACTTTAAGACTCCATTTAATTCGCTTCATTTTCTGTTTTTGTTCCCATTTCACTTCTTTAATGAATTAGAATTAAGAACACGTGCATAAGTTTATTTCTGCTTCTATAAATTTCCAAATATATGGGAATGAAAACAAAAAATTGGCATCTTAATTTTAAAGGCCACCTTTTTCCTGGGAAATCTCAAAACACGACTCTCATTTTTCCAATTAAAAATGAAGCAACTTCAACAACAGTAAACCAATATTTTCTTATTATTTTTTTTGTCAAAACCAACAGCCTGCCCTGCCAAACCCCCGTCTGTATCATCTTTCCACCCTCCCTACTGATAACTCCTATATCCGCCAAAAAAATCCAGTCAGCAGCCACTGCTGTACCCTAGCGGTGATGTTGAGGCAAGCCTCCACTGTCAAGCCAATCGTATCAAATCAGCTGGTGCTACAAAGGAATATTAACTGCACCACATCAGATGTCAGACAAGTTCGCCGGAGGGAGAAATTGACTGGTGCAGTGGAAGAACAGAGGCTACACTAGATCACAGGTCAAACAAGTTCACCAGAGGAGTGAATTGGCTGATGCTGTGCAGGAAAAGGAACTGCACCAGGTGGGGAAAGGGGGAGGAGGAAAGCAAAGAAGATGATACGGAAATCGAGGTTCAATATTGCAAGCACCATCTTACCAAAGTTTCCATTTAACAGCTTTTACAAAGCTACACTCAATGGAGTAACCATCATCAATGAAAGGCAATCAACAGGCATCGATTTTCCGTGGCCTTTGTCAAAATGTACGATGTTCTTTGGTGTTCTTTTATTACTGTTTGAGTAATATTTGAAATTAAGACAGCATGGTCACCGTTGATGAATAATATTAGATATAGTATTTAGTCTTTGTATATATTCGGCCATTGGCTTTGCCAAACATATTTCTAGTTTTTGTTATCACACGTTTAAACACATTATATAATGTCAAACAAGTTCTGTTTTTGATGTGTGGAACAAAAAAAGAGAGCTGCAATATAGTTTTTGAGAAATAGGACTATAGGAATGGGAATGAAATGGAATAAGTTTGCTCAAATTGAAAAATAAA
This sequence comes from Taxillus chinensis, assembly GCA_023512835.1. Classification (NCBI taxonomy): domain Eukaryota; kingdom Viridiplantae; phylum Streptophyta; class Magnoliopsida; order Santalales; family Loranthaceae; genus Taxillus; species Taxillus chinensis. Next base: position 15,139,386 of record CM042092.1, on the reverse strand, counting down.
TTGAGAACAGTAAATAAATTTCAGTGAATTATGAGAAGCCGGGAACTGGGAAAGGAGCTGGGAAGAAGAAGGGGGAAGAAACAAAGAAGGGTGTAGGCAACTTTAACGTTGTTCAATGGCTTTCAAGATCATGTCTAGGAATGTGAGGGGTCTTAACAGCAGGAGAAGGCATGCAGTTATTATGGATCTCCTCGCTGAAAAGGCATCTTGTTCTGTCTTCAGGAAAATGACGATGGAGGTGATGCAAAGCGGTCTGATCAGGAGTTTATGGGGTAATGCGAGGAAGGAGTGGGTTTCCAAAGCTGGAGGTATTTTAATTGTGTTGAGAGATGATGCCATGGCAGTCTTGGACAGTTAGATGGGGACAACTCAATCTTGTCTCTTTCAGGGCTGGAGTGGGTGCTCACAGATGTGCATGGGCCCAGAAAGGATACGGTAAAGGATGAACTGTGGAATGATTTCCAGGTAGTTCAGTGTAGAGGTGGAGCCAGCCATAGTGTTGGGTAGGGTTGATGAAATGGAAGCAGAAGGTTTGGAACAGAGAGCTTCAGAGGGAGAGGAAGAGGGACTTCACTCAGGGTATTAACATGTTGGACAACAAGGAAGCTGCAACCCCGCTTTCAGAAGAGGTGTTGGCAGGCTGAGTTAGCCTCTTTGCTCCTTGACAAGGAGGTCTAGTCTTGTGGTGGCAGAAGTCTAGGACCCTTTGGCCAAGGAAAGGCGATAGGAATACATGGTTTTCTCACCTGAAATTATATCAGGTGAAGCACTGTATTTTGGAGGTTATGGGGCAAATGGGTTTTAGTACGAATACCTGAGTTGGGAAAAACACAGTATTTCGTCATGATCATCATGAATGACAGGCCCTCTTCCATCTACAGAGCTTCCAGGGAGTTGTGCCAAGGGCCCCAACTATATCCCCTGCATTTTCCATTTCTTATGGAGGTGCTTCGCATGATGATGGGCCATGTAGTTAATCATCAACTTTGGAAGGGTTTTCAGGTTGGAAGAGGGTTGAGTTCAAGCTGGATCTCTCATCTTTATTTTCTCAGATATGAAGTCTGAGTATCATTAATTTGCTTTGCATTGAAGCCGTGCTGGGTTGCGGGTCAATCTGGCTAAAAGAAAGCTTACAGTGGGGGGAAAAGGGGTAGATGGGAATAGTATGAAATGATTGCTGGGTGGTAAAGAAGGGAGGCTCTTACCATCAACTTGAGGCTGCTAATTGGGGCGCTGGTTAAGCCTGAGGTGATGTAGGACTCGGAGGTGGAGAGGTCTAAGAAGAGACTAGCGAGCTGAAAAAATGTGTTGCCACTCCAAAGGGTGGTCACTGAGAAAATCCTGGTTTACTTCCTCTCCCAGTTTCAAGTTCTAACTTCTGTGGTTGACAATTTCTTGGTTAACTAAAATTATGTTAGTTGGCTCATTTTGATTAGGAACACCCTCTCCAACTTTCCGACCTATTATCTTTCTCTATTTTCTCTTCGGCCGTGACTTTTCGGCTCAAGCGGCTTCAAAGGAATTTTCTTTGGGGTTCGAGGTCAGTGTGCCGAAGGTTTATTTGGTTAACAGGAAAAGTATGTGCCATCCTCTTTCTCATGGCAGCTTAGCTATTAAGAAGTGGTTTAATGCTTTTCTTTCATTTGTGATGTTATTAATGGCTATTCTTTTTGAGCCGGTTGTTATCTTTTTATTGTAACGCATTTCTTGTGTGCGATTTTCTTCTAATAAAAACATGTCTTATAAAAAAACAAATGAGGTTTTCAAATTTCACTTGGTCAAGTTCAAATGCGTTGGCTGTAGGAGGTTTGAGGCTCAAGCCAATTCAAGCCTTCGACAAAGTGTTGCTGGCTAAATGGAAGTGGCAATTTTAGTGGTGCAGGGTAATTTATCATGGGAGGTGATTGGCTCCATCTTTGGGGCAGGGCACTTGGTTGGACCTCATCCCATTGAAGTCCCCTGATGGGATCAGATTGTGGAAGGACCCAGGGGTTCCTTGGGTTAGAGGAGTGGAAGCCATGGAAAGGTGCTGCAAAACTGCACAGATAGGCCTGGGGGATGGAAGAGTTGGGTTAATGAGGTGGAGGCCTGCGGGGAGGCCATCTCTATTTCCTGCCAATATTTTTTATCTTTCCTGTGATTAGGTTTAGTTGGGTTAGTCTACGACATGAGTTAAAGGCATGAAGTGGCCAGCGGACACATGGAAGAGCAAGATGGCTGCTGCGTGCACAAGGGAGAATGAAACCATAACGTTTTTTTTAGGACTCTCACACTGGTGTTCAACATGCGAAGGAGTTGTGGGCTTACTATTAGATGTGGTGTGTCATTCCTTGTGCGGATGAGAGTTTTCAGTTTCTCGGTGGGTGTCACTCGTGTAGCTCCTGTCACTTTTTTGGTAACTTCAATAAAAGTTTTTTTTTTTTTTTGAAAAAAAAAAGTACGAAAAATTCAAGAATACCTCAATCTCAGTAATATAAGACTCAGCCTCTGCATCTTTAATTTTAATGGCTTCTGTAACCACCAAAACATCCCTGCAAAAGCAGTTGTAGTGCAGCAGTATTACAAACTTATATACGGACATAACTTTTATAGCGTCACTCTATGTGAACAGTCTATAGGTGGTGCACTGAAAATCGTGTCTTTTGGGTGGATCCTCATAATAATTTTCTCCAGGCTTACGTTTTTAATGAAGATGTCATTTAAGTAGTATTGAGCATAGAGTGACAATCTAAAATACAAGCACTACATATACAAGAGAACTAGCAGACAATAAATCTATTGGTTGAATGTCACGACTCCGTCCATCGAACAAACAAAAGTACACTGTTCAAGTGGCAGAAAGAATATTGTAGATCTGTTTTTACAGCTGATTACAATAGCTTGCTATTTACCAAAAAGTTTAATGAGTGGGCCGTTGTGGATCATAAAGCCTATATATTAATGGGAAAACAAATAAACAATAAATAGATTAAACCCCATAAAATTAATAATAAATTCAATTTGGGAAGTAAATGTGGGCAACAAGAATTAAAACCCAGATTTCCTGGCAATAAGGGCTCTGATTCTATATGTAGTAACAGTTCAATTCAAGGCTTCAAAAGTTAGTGATTTCACAATGTATATCAAGCCATTTCAAGGTCTTTGAAGTTTTAGAATGCCAAATTGGATACTAGGCTTCCTAAAAGCTAGAAAGCATTCCTGATAATCACATTCCTGATTATACACAGTCAAATAGATGAGAACTATGACCACTGAACAATAACACCTAAGAATCAGTACTTTTTATTGGTTCATTATAACATGCGATGACGATGAGTGGAACTTTCTAGAGAGCAACTACAAACTTTATTATTATGCCTTGCAGAACGAGGTCTTTAAATGTGTTAAGACATACAGTTCGCACAAAAAGGGAGAAGGGTGAAATACAAACCTCTCAGAAGCATCTAATTTTGCCCTTAACTCTGAAATTTCAGCGTCAGCAACACAAAGCCTTTGCTGGCATGCAGCCTCAGCTTCATTAGCAGCTTTTACCCTCAATTCTAGACTATGTTCATCTAGCGCATTTCTCAGAACTTCGGCCTGTACATGGGCTTTACGTTCTGATTCCTTAATTTCATTCACATCTCTGCAAATCAATTCAAATACAGTGAAGTAATTATGTGCCTTATAACAAAACAGAAAGGCATAGTAAGAATTAAGAAAAGAATGAGAAAGTCAAAGATTACGAATTCTACTCAGCCAAAGTTAGGTTGTGTATAGGTGCAAAATAAGTTAACAGAGAGGAGGTGGCGCCTTCAGTGATTTTAATGGAACATCAAATCAATTCTTAATACCTCATATAAAGGGCATTACTTTTTCTAGGAATTACACATTTTGGTACATGAGAATGGAATGAATTGAATGGAAGATTACCCTATCCATTCCCATTCCAATGTTTGGAACAACTAACCTCATGGGAAGGCTTGATCCCATGAAGATCTCATTCCCATGAATACGGGAATTTCCATTCCCATGGAGATGGGAGTGATTTTCCAACAAAACCCTCTCCAAAAAATAAAAATAAAAACAAACCAGAAAATCCTCATCAAACCCTCGCCTCCAGCCTCCAGCCTCCAGCCCCATGTTGTCACCACCACCACCAAGTCAACCGCCATCATAGTCGCCGCAGTCAAGTTCCCTATCATCATTGACACTGAAAGTGGAAGAGCTGATGCCAACGCTATCACTGCCCGATGCCTTGAAGAAGAAGAAGCATGGCATCGAATGATTTAGGTAAAGTGATGTAATTGTATTTTGTTTTATTTTAAAAAAATATTAGTTTTGAAAAATATTTTTGCAGTTATATCAAAATATAAAATTAATTCATTTCCCAACCAAACAATATAATAGTAATCACACATGCCATTCTCTTTACTAAATTAATCTCATTCCTTTAATAATTTCATTCCTCCCAAGTTGATTCTCACGTACCAAACAAGCACATAAAGGAAGCATAGGTATAAGACTATTACCCTACAAGCCTAACAAGGCAACAACACCTATAACAAAGATTTAGAATATTTTTGATGGGACAAAACACACCCACGGTTAAATCTAATTTTTTTAATCTATATCAATTACAATCTATATTATGGAATGCTACAGGGAAATATAAAAATGAGCATGCGCACCAGACAGCAAATTCTTTTTGTACTTCTAACCAAATATGGATGTTCCCGACTCATACGAAAAAAAAAATCACTACATCAGCAGTAAGAGCACCAGTTTTTTAATGACAAAGGATCCAACTAGGGATGCGGAAGGCACAAGGACGACCCAAAATCCCTTACAACATCAGCAATGAAAGACATGCCAGCTTACAGGTCAAAACTAGGGTGTCATCAGAATTTTTACTGGTCACCCATGACAGATTTGCACCCCAAGCACTGCTAGAGAATTTAAAATTTTTGCTCTCCCTGAACTCTTACCAGCCATTCATATAACTTGTTTCATGTATTGCAATTGCACCAAACAATATCTCCCTCCTAAACAAAAAGCTATTGGGCATCTCATTTGTTGTTGATATTTAAATAAGGCATCTAAGTATCCACAAATTTTGGAATTAGAATGACTGAAGCACTTCAACAAAACTAAAACTTCAACAAAACACCTTCAAGGATGCAATAAATAATGTACCTGCTGTCAAATTTTTCTTGTCCACACATGTCTAAGAAGATCTGTAGTTCCATTTTTTCATTTTGCAAATTCTCAATCTGCAATATAATCATATAATAAATTATTTACATCAATTCATTAATTCCAAAGGAGCTTTAAATTCAATATCATTTATAATGGGACCCCTTATATTCTAATCCACATATCTGTTTAAGCCACATTTATGAAAATTTTATGCCCCAGCACCCAGGCCATACAGGACTTAAGCTTCACTATTACAACCTAGCTCAATATGCAAAACCCACAAACCTAGCTATTGTCCATGGAAATATAGATGAAACCTCAAAGGAAAAGGATTGTGTAAGATATAAGATATAAAATTTCAAAAATTAAAATTAAAATTATTATAAAAGATGGAATTACATTATCAAATGATTGCATAAATTTAATCTAGAGACAGTCAACAAATAAATTACATTATCTGATGGACTTCAGGCCCATCAAGGGGCCCTCATGGGGTCAGCTTGTGGAAGGGCTTAGGGAAGGAGTAGGAGGATTTCCTCCAATTGGTTTCATGGAAGTCAAGAAGGTGACTTCCTTTTTGGGAGGCTATTTGGTGCGGAGAACAAGCCCTGAGGGAGGCATTCCCTGTGGCTTATGGACTGGCCTCTTGACAAGAAGTTGATTGCTTCTCTTCGAGATGGGATTGAGTGGAATATTGTCTTTGTCCAGAATGCACAAGATTGGGAAGTTCTTGAGTTTATGACTTTTTTAAGACTAATAAGGACAGCATTGTGAGGGGCCGGAGGGACACCACTAGGCAGTGTGGTTTCTCAATCAAAAGCTACTTTGCAATCCAAAATAGGTGTAGTGCCTTGGATGACAATGGGGAGAGGTAATGACATGCTTTTTTAATCATAAAAACATGTTTATTAGAGAGCCATACAGGAAGTAATAAAGACGTCAGCATGACAAAGAAAAGTACAAGACGCTATAATATCCATCAACAAAGCCCAAGAATTTCCCTTGATCCTTTAAAAATCCTTCTCAATATTTTGGAAAACCTGACAATTTTGCTCTTTCCATAGAGAACCCAAAAATCAGCCAGTGATAGGGCATGAAGCAACAGCCCTCCCCCCTTTCCCTTTTAGACTGCTCCACGCCACCAACTCAAGGCCCGCAATTGCAACACCCAACAACAATAAAGGAGAAGATCAATCCACTCCCATGAACACTTACAAACGGCATCTGCTGACCAAGGCCCACAGGGGAAGGCCCCCCCCAGGATGACTCCCAAGCAAGGAAAGCTACCAGTGAGAAACTTTTGCCTTTTAAATGACCCGCCAACAACTAACATTTGTGGTACCCAATGACCACCATCTGGTATTGGCCTCAAAAAACACTCCTAAACAAGAAGACGATATCTTTGCATTATTTCCAACCTACACAATCTAGCAGCCCTCAAACACAATTGTTGTGTTAGAGACGCTAGAAGAAAGCCGCACATTCTTCAACTTCCCAATCTTGGGCATTCCAAATAAACTGAATGTCCCACCCTTCCCCATCTCGGAATTACGTGATTGGTGCCTCCACAAAATGGAGCAAATAAGCCGCTGCCACAAGCTCCCCTGTTCCTCCATGAACTACCACTTCCACCTAGAGACTAATGCCTTGTTGAAAGCATATATATAGGTTTGATCTCAATCCCCCTTTCACCATTGGCAAAGCACCAATTGACTAAGTGTTACTTGAAAACTCTACTAGAGGTTTTGTTAGAAGTTGGTTTGAATCTCAATCATTAATATGGGTAAATAAAAATCCTTGGTTCCATACATAATTATTATACTATCTCTTTGGTTTCTCTATGTTGTATTTATTATTTATATTTATGTGTTTGAATTTCTAGGCGCCTAAATTCATTCTAGAGTTAATTGTTATAAGACCAAGAGTCAATCAAAAGTATATATATGTGTGTGTACATCCAGTGTATTATTAAAGTGAATGAAATATTTCTATTTCTCACATAGTATTAAAGCTAGGTTACTAAGAAAACCTAAGCTTTTTTTCTAGCCTTCATTACCGGTGGTCATTCCTTGTCTCTGGACCTTTTTTACCAGACTGGCCTCTATTGCTATTTTTGTTTGGTCATCCTTCGTAATCAGACTTCATTTCTAAAAGGATTACTATGTCACCCAATGCAAAGACCTCTCTGCCACAACCACAGCCCTTGTAGAAGAGAGGGGCAACATAAAGAGTCTTCACAAAATAATAGCCAGGTTAATGATGCTTTCGTCAAACCAACAGTTGAATGGTCTCAACCACGAAAGAGGTTGAAAAGGAGTGATCCTTCCTTGGTAAGCTAGAAAATCCCCCAAGTTCTTGTTTAATGGCCCATTTAAGAATGCTTCTATCCGCCAATTCAGGAATGTTTTCATTTTCTTTTGAACTAAGTGCCTCAAGTTTCGTAACACCTCATGGATCATGGACTCAGGTGTCACATGATAAACTCTCCAAATACCTTTACCACATATCTCACATGTCCCATCAATAAGAAAATAATTATTGCAAATGATTCTCTCACTACTGTGACCAGAATTGGAAATAACATTATAAGTCTCTCACTTATTTTATGCAATGTTCTCCATATCCAAAGATTATCCATTATCTTATCTCCATTCAAAAACTCATCTAAAATTTATTTTATCAAGTGATATTTTGTCATAACTATTGTCTATTTTAGGACAATGATTCGGAAAAAAGCAATTAGACATGCTAGAGAATAGACTCTACCACCTTAAAGCATCATACCAGGCAAACATTATCGGCAAAACTTTCCTCATTCTCTTGTGTCATAGCATGTATCTTCAAATAAGGGCAAAATTTGATTATACCATCATCGATTTGGACACCTTTCTTTTAGTGTTCTAAAAATTATGTTTTTATTTTTATTCAAAAATTTAAATATGGCCATAGTTTGTGACACTTGTGAACTTGCTAAACACAAATATACCTCTTTCCCAACCAGTCATACAATGAGTTCCACTCCATTTTCTCTTATTCATAGTGATATCTAAGAACCCTTTAATATCTTTAATATCTCCAAAGCCCGATGGTTTGTTTCCTTTATTGATGATTGCTCTCGTGTTACTTGAATTTTTTTTTTTTTCAAACAAAAATATGATATTAGTGGCATTCTCCTAAATTTTTTCTCAATGGTAAGATATCAATTTCGAGTTAGTATCAAAAGATAAACGCCTAACAATGCTATAGATTACTTTAATCAAATCCTAATTGTTTACTTTTAAAAGAAAGAAATCATACATGAATCTTCCTGGTCTAACAAAAGAATGATCATCTTCATGAGTCTACTAGGGCTCTTCTTTTCTAGAATTAAGTTCCTAAATCCTTTTGGGGGGAAGCTATCCTTACAGGCACTCATCTCATAAATCGACTTCCCTCGAAAATACCGCAAACAAATAGTCCGATGGAAGTACTCAACATTCTATCCTAATCCAAGCATTATCAATAATATTGTTCCTCACATCTTTGCGTGCGTGGCTCTTATTCATATTCATAGCCAAAATCAGGGCAAACTTGATCCACGGCCATTGAAATTTTGTGGGGTAATCTCCCATACAAAAGGAATATAAGTATTACCATGCTCTGCAGATGTTACTTTCAATATAAATGAGTCATATTACACCCCTCCTTTCTTCAAGGGAGAATTCATACTCACTCTTAGAAGAGAAGGATGGAGACAACCTCCTTGATGAGTTGCCTCTTCTCACATCTGCACCATCTCTTGCGTTTAAACTTGTTTCTAAACAAACAATACCTCCAACCTCTCAAGCTCAGGTGATATGATAAGGTGTTTTTAGGAAGCAGCAAACATCCCCTGCATTTGTGCATCTTCAAGACTCATCTCTAATTCTACTCTTGCACCTGAGATAATAATTCCTAATTCACTTGCTCTAATTTCCATGTCTGACTATGATATTCCCATTACCCTTAGGAAATGAACAAGAGAATGCATTAAATGTCTTGTATCCTCTTTCACATTATATATCCTTCTATAAATTCTCATCCTCTCACATATCCTTCTTGATTAACTTAAATACCATTTTGTTCCTAACAACTTGTTCGAGGCTTTATCGAAAAAGGAATGAAGACAGGCTATAGATGTTAAAATATAGACTCTACAGAAGAACAAAACCTAGGAGCTAGTGTCATTACCTCCCAACAAAAAACCTATGGGATGTAAATGGATATACATTGTGAAGTACAAAGCAAATGATTCAATTAAGAGATACATAGTAAGATTAGTAGCTAAATACTACACTCAAACCTATTGGATTAATTACTCGAAAACTTTTGCTCTAGTTGAAAAAATAAATATCGTCATATTATTGTTGTCTCTTGCTGGTAATTTAATTATTGGTAAAATTTACAATAATTTGATGTGAAGAATGCATTTCTACATGACAAGCTAGATGAGACAATCTACTTGGAAGTTCTACCTAGTTATGATGGAAAATTAACTATTAACACTGTGTAGATTGAAAAAGGCCTTGTATGGTTTTAAAGACTTAAAACAATCATCACGAACTTAGTTTGGCAGTTTGAGCTTTGTTTGTTGGGTTAAGTGGTTCATAAGGTGTATGAACGCTGAAATTATAACTAGGAGTCAACTTAGGCAAGTGAGAGAGCAACGTGACTCATATGTGCACTCCTGGCTGTATTTTTGGCATTCAGTTATGATATTTGAGAATATAAAGAGAAACCTCCAACGTGAGGGGGGGAGTTGTGGGGTTTGTTTTTCAATACTGTCATACATTGTAACTTTCTTTGCACCAACGACAGTGAGTATTTTCTTTTTTTATGTTATCCAATGTAATTTTTGCCATCTTCTTGGCGGCAATTATAATCTTCTTTTTCTTATAAAAAAAATATTCAATACTATGACGGATGAAAATCAATGAGTATGTCATATCATAAATGAAATCCACATGATGTGAGCTAAACACTCAAGTTGCACATAATATTTTATTCTTTAATTGGTAAAGCAAGGTTCCCTGCACTTATTTTGCAGAATTCATCCACCTCAAATATGTAAAAAAAATGTCATCACAACCAAAACCTATCACACTTACAAGTGCTTTAAGAGATTTGATCTCTGCCATCTGTGTATCACATTTATCTGCTAAGCTCTTTTCTTCAGCTTCCTTCACAATATACATGAGAAAATGTATTCTTTAGGGACCAATCATAAAAGAACAAACAAAGATGGGATTAGAGAACACACGGGCAGGATAGACAAATTGTTGGGAGAAAAAATGTAAACCAATGATATGGTTAACCAATGTTGAATTAATTTATTTCCATAACCTAACTAATCTGCCACTCTATCTTGTCTCAGATCTACTACTGAGGATGCATTCAAAAGCAGAAAGCTCAAATTTACAACATTAGGATTTATTTTTTCTTTAGGATTTTCTGGCATTTTACCATATTTTCAGTTTTTTGTTTTTACTTATTAGGATATATATATATAATATTTTTTATTTTTTGGTTATAAAAGAAGGAATTTTATTAAACCCACCGAGAAGGTTTTATTATAGAAAAATCTATTAATAGATCATATTTTATTATGGTTTTGACTTAGTTCCAAATGAGTGTTTGCAATTATGAAATGAATTTGTGAGGGTTTGACTTTTTGTTGACGATGTGTCTGTTACCCTTCCCCTTACATCTCTTGCTTCTACACAGCAAAGGTCATGAGGCTAGCTTATGTATACATAATTTTAAATTTAACCTGAAAATCTGAACCATTGCGATTAATATCTAAAAAGCAGCCAAGGATTGGGAATGAGACCGAACCTTTGTCATTAGCAAAGCTTTTAGTGAGTCTGCTTTTTCTTGCAAGGAAAGTGCTTCATGAGCGGTCTCCTTCCAGCGATTTAATTGACTTTCCATCATTCCCACTTCTTTAGACAAAGCTGAACCCATGACATGAAACTCTCCTTTGATATCCTTTCTCCCTATAGCAGTTAACACTATTGGAATCAAAAGCTCCCATATGCTGTCAAAGAATTCACACATAATTGATATTATTTAACCTAAATCCTGGACAGTTTCTTCCATTTTAATCTCGAGATCATTCTTTTCAATCATACACTTCTGCAACTTAAGCTCCAGTTCTTGAATCCGAGATTCAGCAACATCAATGGCATTTCTAGCAGCCTCTACAGACTCAGCTTTTATTTCAAGCTCCTTCTCTCTTCGAATGCCATGAGATCTATCTGCCTGAAACTAAACTATTAGAAGTGTATAATTGTATGCAGCAACTCATGCATACGAAAACACATAAAACCATTGGACTTAACCTGAAGAGAATCTGTCAGGGTCTTATATCTATCCGCGTCAGCATTCCAATGTTGATACTGATCATTTAGCAGAGTATAAGGTCGTGATGATTGTATGTATTTGTCATCCTTCATCTCATTCTATGAGAATATATTTTAACTATGTTAGCAATTTCAAATCCAGGGGGGTACATCAGGTGAGGATTTTATTAAAATAATGAGAAATACTATCTTATTGGGTAATAATTGTACAACCTGAAGATCTTGCAATTGTCTAGACAGATTTAGAATGTCTTCTTGTGCATCCTCCATCTGAGAAAGGCGATTGGCTGCCAGTTCCTGCATTCAGTTTTGAAAGAAAAGTCTCACACACACACACAGCACACAGCCACGGAAGAGAGGAGGGTGGAGAAGATAGTCCATTCAAGAAAAATACCTCTGCTTCTTCAATAGCATCCTTCAATTCTTTCAGACCCATGGCCCTATCAGAAGGCTTTTCAGGTGATAAGCTTCCATTGGTAGCACAAGGATCCAGGCTCTGTACTCCAGATGCTAGGTCCTTCTGCATTTTCAAATTAATAAGCTTTCTTCTACTTTCTTCAAGTTCTGCCATGTTTTCTTCGAGTTCACCTTTCAGAATTTTCAAAAAAAAAAAAAATACAAATGTCAACAGATAATCATGAGATGTCATCATCTTCCAACCAAAACACGCTAAATGATTGGCTTAAATCTACCAACACCCTTCTTTATTTGTATTTGTAATCAATCATAAAACTAAATATATGTTATTCCATTCATATATACGACAATTGTGACCATAAAAAGAAACTCAAAGACCTGTAAGCCGCTTGATCTCAGCTTGATCCACGGACTTATTATTAAGGTATGTCTGAATTCTGTCAGTATATTCCTTATGCTTCGAGTGAAGAAGATTTATCACCTCATGAAGCCTGTTAGCCTCCTCTTTCATTAAATCATCAATTTTATATATGCTGATTCTAGCCTCTGAGAAAATCAAATTTGAACAATATAATCAATAAAAAATTTCATCGCTAAATAGCCGCAACAGAGAATATGAAAGAAAATTTTGTAGAAATGCTTATGAAGGGCAATTAAATAAGAAATGGACCCACATCAAGGTTTCTTCTGACCTTCTGCAGATAACTCTCCTTGCAAAACCTGCCCCATGCTCTCAGTTTTGGCTCTCTGAGCATCAATTGTATCTTCTAATAATTTCATCAAATCATGAGTTGAGGAATGACGCAAGGAAAGGGCTTCTTCAACACATTTAGCAATACCATCATTACTATTGCATTTGATAGAATCTACTTCCAAAAGTCTACACAGAAATATGTCTTCAGCGGGACATGATGGAACTGAACCTAAAAATTACTTCAAGTCAATTTGCATATAATCCCACAGGTGGATTTACATATTATTACAATAACATGAAAACCATAGCTTACAATAACCTTGAGAATGGTCAATGCAATCCACTATATGTAAAGCATCCTGCCCTCGTCCAGCTCGTACTCCAAGTAAGACCAAATCACCAACCAACTGCATCGAAAATATAAGCCACATGGAAATGAAATCAATGCCTAAGTAGGAAAAACAGAGCTAAAGAAGAAAGCGTGCAGAATTTCAAGATGCACCTGATTCCAAAGTTGGTTCACTGCAATCAATATATCATCATATGAAGCTTGCTGCTCTTTTAACTCTCTAATACTATCCTCAAGATTGTGCAACTCATGCTTCTGAGCATCCAGCTGCTGAACAAGTTTTTGATTCTGGCACTGCAGAATTGCTGCATCAACCTGCACTTATGGAAACTGAACTTTAAGATACTGTTTGTTTGTCCATTTATGCAAGGTGAGAACAGAAACTCAAATGACACAGTCCTAAACAAGTATAAATAAATAATAAATAAACATGGAAAGGAAAAGAAATCCAGAATAGAGGTTGAGAAGACAGAGTTTTAAAAAACAAAAGTTCAAATCAAATAAAATAAATAGAACTGCATATTATTCTAAAGTTCAAAGTTATTCTCACACCTGTGTGACCATCAAACTGAGACAACAAAGCGTATGTACATAAAATGATGTACACTATACCACACATTTGCATATCATCATTAACACAACAAGTTCGAATAAACAAACTTTTCTTGGGAAAGAAACACATCCAATAATTTTTCACATAACAAAACTAGACATAAAGTTCAATGTTATCCATTAACTTAGAGCATACACACCAGCTCTATAATCTCCATCTTTATTTTAAGAAATGAATAATACAATATTTGATATATTTTATTTATCTTCCACGTCTCAATTCTCCATCTCTATTTTTATTCTTTTAAATTATAATTATTTATTTTGTATTTACTATTTTTTTAAATTTTTTTTCATTTATTACGGCCAATCAAAAATATACATATGTTAAGAAATATTTAAAAATATTTATAGGATGAATAGTGATCCTCCAAATATGAAAATTCTCTCTAATCTCTATTTTTAATATCTAAATTTTACAGTTTAGAGGACTGCAATGTAGTTTTTATTCAAGAGTTAAAATTTTCTAAATTTTATAAAAAAAACATATTTTGAAGGAGCAAGTGTGGATGCTCTTACCAACAAAACCAAGAGAAGTAAAAAAAATAACTTTTCCAGATGAAGAAGACATGATGAATCCAACAAATTATTTCCATAACTGAGAAACACACGAGAAGAATTTCTAGTATTGCTTAAAGTTGCAGAACAAAAGGGATTTAAGAAGCAAGTACACTTCAACATATAACTACACCACTACCAATGGGATTTATTTCTTGATTTCTTCCACCTAAGTAAACTTGATATAAGTACACACACACATATAAATTAAAAAATCCTTGGGCACCACTGGTAACCATCTTGTTGACAATACCAAGGCTTTAGACATCATTGGAACCCATTGTCATGCTATGCTCTCTACATGCATTGATCCAAGTAATAATCTCACCCTGAACATATAATATTGTCGAGATAGCCTGCTATATGTTCAGACAGATACTTAGTTTTCTCCGAACCAGAAATCTAAAACAAACCCATGTTAGCCCCTACTTGAATAGTGCATAATAAGGCATTGAGCTAAAACAAGTCAAACCTCACTCGCAATATAAACTAAGGTGACAGGAAAGATGTGTAAGTTAATGGCAGGTGGAGAACATTAATCACTAAACCCTACCCTGCGACAATTCATACGCACAAAGAGGATCAGATACGGCCTAGGGTTCTAAATGTAACAAAAACCATGATTGCCAAGTTCATCGATTTCGTCAGATCAGAAAAGGAGAGAGGGATGGAGAAATTACGCTTCGGTTGTCGGGAAAAGCAGAGGAGTCCTTGGCCATGTCAGAAGATGCGGAGTTCAGATGACGCCTCTTCTTCTCTGGTTCATCGTTTTCCATTTGATGCAGCAGGGTTTGTGATCGACCGCAACATCAGACAGCGAAGCTTGAAGCTCCTGCGAACAAATTGCAGGAGGAGAAGAGGGGAGTGGGGAAGACAAAGAGGGTTTGTGATCGGCGTGTTGATTTTATTTTTTATTTTTTATTTTAGATTAAACTGTGCCAGTATTATTTTAGAATAAATTTACATAGTGCAGTCACTTTATATTTTTATTAAAATAATATTATTTTTATTAATATATTTTAAATTAAAATAATATTATTTTAATTTAAAATACGGGACTTCAATAGGATTTTTACTGTAAGGACTACAAATGATATTATTATTTATTTTATTTTTGCACAAATCAATTTTTAAAAAAATATATTTTTTATAAAATAAAATGTTTTTTTCTACTTGAATTATATGTTTCAATTATTATTTTAAGTTTTCCACCTCAAATCAGTTAATTACATTGAAAAAAAAATTGCAAGAAAAATGTTTAGAATGCTATAGAATAAGAAAATTATACATGTTTGAACGCTCTCAGCACAGTCAGGTAGGCAGACACTCTAATGCCACGACTAGTTTCAAATGAAATGCACCCCAACAGAAGCCTTTTACAATTAAAATGACTCAAACTTGAAACTTTGCATATATAACCAAGCACAAGTCACGGCATTTTGTGGACATATTTTGTATTTGATATTAAGTGTTACTCTTAAAAGACACATAGATTTCTCTACTCTAATTGGTATAGTAAAAAGATTTACAAGTGTTGCACTAAAAGATTTTTTGCAAAGAAAGTTTGTTCACCGGTAATTATATTAGTTCATTATTTTTTAAGCTCGGGTATCCTTTCTTTATAGATAATTTGTAAACATTTAGATTCTATGAAGCAGACATTTTGTTGAAGTTCATATTAACTTGTAAAGGCATGTTTAGTATAAGTTCTAGGTTCAAAATTTTATTTGAATTCATGTTGAATTGTAATCCTAAAATAATTTTTATTTGACACGAAAGATAATGAGCTTTTAAAAAAAAAAGCATAGTTTTAAAATTTGTATCCTAATCTAAACAAAAAAAGTTGATGTGCTCAGATAATAAAAACAATAAAAAGTAAAAAAATCCAACAGAATTGAGTTGAATTTTAAAATTTAATATATTAAAAATAATTATAAAATTTATTATCTTTAAAAATATTTTTAAATATATATTATTATTAAATTAAAATAGTTTCGAGCCCACTCTTTTTTAAAACAATACAATATTTGTATTGAACCAAACAAACAGATGGTTAGATTTAAATGTTGTTAAGTTCCAAGGTATGCTTAAATTCCAACTAATAATCTCATGACTTGATCTTATCCTTTTATGCACTAATGTCTGAGTACATTGTAAATAATATTTCAACCATTGTTGTCATTTTAATGTGAATTATATGTTGTCATATTTGCCCAAAAGGTTTTGGGAGTGCTTCTTAATAAATTTGTTCATATGATAATGGAATTGATAACACATGCAATCACCATCTTCCATCAGATCTCCACACATACAATCACCATCTTCCAAATTACATATTTCCACCCCCAGGCGGCAGTTGCCACCCCCTGATCCAAAGAAAACTGCTACTAACAGAGCTCCATCTCTCTATCCCAGATCCCAACGAGGACTCGCCTGTCCTGATTCAACAACACGCTTCGTCCGTCCTAATCTGAACGCGTACGCCACGAAACCCCCAATCCTGCGCACCATCATCCAGCACCCCGACACCTGCAATCCGAAGCCGTCGCTGCCTGATCCACTTGTAGCCTAGCCGCAGCCGGCCCTCTCCTCTCTCCGCCGTCCGTCTTCCGTGCGACCGTCCTCCATGAAGTGCAGACTCCCCCCAATGCCAGATCCGATTCGGCATAGGTAAGAACACATTTCCTCTCTTTTTTATGCTTATTTAATTAGATAAATAATAATAATAATTGTTATTTGAATAATAACAATTATCACCGTTGGTTATTTGTTAGTACTATTTTATGTGTATAATATAATAAAAATGGTTAAGTAAAAAAAAGGGATCAGAGCAAAAGAAACAAAAACTTTTAAAAAAAAAATTCCAGAAACAAAAATCTTAAAAACGGTTTTTTAAAAAAACTTTAAAAGTTGAAAAAATAAAAACCTTTTGAAAACTTTAAACCAAAAACAATTTTTTATTAGAAAAAAAAAACTTACAGAATTTAAAAACTAAAAAAAATAAATGCTTTCAAATAATTGTTAATTTTTTTTTAAATAGTAACAAAAAACACTTCGTTGAGAAAATAATTGTTAAAAAAACCTCGAGAATTTAAACGAAATGTAAATTATTATTTGTTTACTTGTTACCATAATTCATAAAATGTTTTTAAAATACTTGTTAAAAGTAACTTTAAAAAAAATCCTTAACTTATTTTCAATACTCTCGTGGTTATGAAAGTTTGGCCTCATGAATTAGGGATGACATTTCCTCCTGTTTTTTCTTAAAAAGAATTATTGGGGTATTATTTGAGAATTAAGGAAATGTTTAGTAAAGTGATATTATTTTAAAAAAATATGATTATTTTTAAAAATGGTGAATTCGAATAATTTAAAAATATTTATGAGTAATGTAAATTTATATAAACTCATAATTTTTTTAAAACAATCATGGCTAATTTTTTAAAACGCGTTTGTGTTTAAAAACTGTAGCTCAAATGAATTTCAATCACTTGTAAATAATTTTAAATTTATTAGGCCTATTATTTTTAAAAATAATTTTATTTCTAAAAATAATACCCTCATACCAAACAATTTCATGTTTTCAAAAATAATCAAATCTAACCAAATAGAGCCTAAACAATCTCGTCCCCAAGTTCTTTTAGGAATATTTTAATCATAATTTCTTTACTTAGATTATTAGTAGAATAATTAAATATTTCAATAATTTTATTTGCATTGATCAACTGTATTCAAAATTTGTGTGTTTACTATAAATAATAGTTAAACTTTATTAATAACATTTTGTTAAATTTACAATCCTATAAGTTTAAAATTTCAATAAAATTTATAGTAATTTATGGTTAGTGTAACTTGTCTTAGAGCATCTCCAATGTAGACTAGCAAAAGTAATATTTAGCTTGCTATAGTATAGATATAGCTAATGGTGCTCCAATGTTATTCCATTTATTTTTTTGCTTAATTGTTATTGTTCCCAATTTATCCTTACACCTAAATCCCTAATGTCAAATCCCTAATCCTTGCCGATGAGGGAGGGGAAGAATTGATGGCCGTTCGCGCAGCAGGAGGAGGGGAAGAGCGATGGACGGTCGGAAAGGCGATGGGCGTGCCCCCGGGGGAGGGTAGGGGGCCGATGGTCGTTCGTGCAATGATAGGGGAGGGGCCACATGTCCGTTCCGGCGGGGGGGGGGGAAAGGATAGGGGAGGGGGAGAATGGGTTGGGGGGTGTAAGGGGGGGGGGGAGGGATAGCCAGCATGTCGAGGGGGATGCAAGGGAGGGGAGGGGGATGAGAATGTGACGCGAGGGATTGTATTATAATTGACCTGTATTTGATGACATGGCATCAACAACAAAAGCAAAAGCTAAAGCCATTTTTGATTTTTTTTTCTTTTGCTAGTTGTTTAACTAATGGATTGGAGCTGATTTTTAGTCAAAATATTGATATAACTTTTGCTTTTGCTAAAGATCGGAGATGCTCTTATGAATTCTTTTCGCTTTTTGTAAAGCTCTCGGGGAATTTTGGGAGGAGATTAGGACTAAACTGACAGCCTTTTAATCTTAGGGGACAAAATTTACAATGTCATACATGCATAGGTCATCTCACATAATCTCAGATTTTATGAAACCAAATTTTAATCACAATATCCTAAGACAATTTGAATGTCAGCAAATTAAATGTCGAGTACGTGACTTTTTTTAATAAATATTTTGCTAATTATTTTGGGTATATTTTAGCTGACATACTTCAACCAAAATAAATTAATATATTTAATATATTATTTATACAATTTGACATATTTCAACTAAAACAAATTAATACATTAAGGAAAAGGAGAAAAAAAAACCCTCAATTTAATTTAGCCCAAATATTGACATCCATGATTTTTTTTTTCCTACCGTTCCATGTCTATCCATGGAGACGCCTTTCCCATACGGACAAAGCTCTCCGACTCGCCGGGCCTGTTGTTATTCTTTTGTGCCTCAACGTCGTCGTTTTTTTCACACTCATCGCCCGCCATCAACGAGCGGTACTCTTCTCCGGCGCCGGCACGGCCGTAAATCCTTTGCAGAGCCAAGTAGAAACATGCGGCGGAAACAACGGCGGCGATGAATATCCAGCTGAACAGAACGTTGACCAACGCCTTCGCGCGATGGAGGGACTCGTCCCCTCCGCAACGGACCACCTGGTGGCCCTCCTCTGAGTGTATAAAGCAGCCTTTGGGCACCAGTTGCGGTGTCCACAACGCAAACCCCATGACCGCCAGCCATACCCCTTGAAAAAGAATGCTCAGAGACCTCACGAAGCCTACCGGGAAACTCGCTGGAAGCCCTACTCCTAACAGGGTAGTCACAAGGGACACGGCTACAACGAGCTGGAGAAGAAGATGGTACTGTCCCTCCACGCCGGCATGGTCGGCGGAGTGGAGGCGGAACATGAATAGCTGCTGTCCAAAGGCGGCAGCACCGAGTAACTGGACGAGGGCGTACTCCCCAGGCGGCTGGCGGAGGTGGAGGGCGATGGCGAGGGCAGCGTAGGCAAAGAAGGTAGCGGAGATGGCTGCGTGCTCAAAGTTGTGGAGGTGGTTGGAGGGGATAGTGCCATCGGAGTCAAGGGGCTGGTGGCGGTCGGGGCCGATGAAGAGCTCCATGGCGATGGAGAGGGCGGCGCCGCCCATGATGAGAAAGAGCTCCAAGTACTTGATCTTGGAGGTGGGGAACCAAGGGCGGGACCTGTATTTGTCTGGGCTGAGGAAGTGGAGCTTGGTGTGGTTGAAGAGGTGCCAGAGGCCTATCAAAAAGAAACCTAGCCCAGGGCCAACGTGTCCCACCAAAGTTCCCATGATGGCACGTCGTAGTATTAGTTATTGGCAAATGGATGTTTATGGGCGTTAATGTTTGGATTTAGAGAGAGAAAGGATTTTGAGAGAGAGAGAGAGAGAATGGCACAGGGATAGGGTGATGGGGGCGGAGGAAGCGTGGGGATGGGGGCGGAGGAGGAAGTGTGGGGTTTTAAAGGGGGTTTTGGGTTGACAATGGGAGACAAGCGTCTGGAGGCTTCTCACAAACTGTTGCATGCGGTGGCTTCGAAGAAAATAAAAAAGTTTTACCATTGACATTCATGGGGCCTTGGCGTCTAGAACCTGGATGTTGACGTCGAACCGCCGCAATTCAAAAACGGCGGCTGGCTAATTGGTTTATCATTTATGAGAACGTTTGGAAATTTGCGCAATGCTTCGTGCCTCCCAAGCCATTATGTGGCGTTAGGTCATTTGGCCACAAAAATCTGCCATTTTCTGTCTTTCAATGCCTTACACATGTTTTTTCATTTTGATATATATATATATATAGTTACAGGAAAAATGAGTATAATAAACTTAAATGGTATAATTCCATCTACAACCATCAAATCTTACTTAAATGGTATAAGCCCACCTAACTAACGGTTCCAAATAAAAATAGTAAATTCAAAATATCCTTCCTCCCTCATCGCCCTTTCTTGCGCAAAACTATACACACATAAATCCACCATTATCTTATAGGTAATCATCTAAATACAACACATCACAACAGCATTAAATTCAATCCGTGCTCAACCCATTTTTTATTTTATTTTCTATATTTTATTCTCTTTTATGTATTTTATTTTGTTTCCTTTCTTATTTTATTTTCTACATTTAAGATATCTCTTTTATTTTGTAAACGGACTATTAAAAGGGCATCATTATTAAACAAAAAGTAAGTAATTTTTAATTTTCAAGTAAAATGAAAACTATATGAATATTCTATCTAATAATCATTTTTCGAAATAAATGTCAACAAGATACCATAATAGAAAAAGTCCGGATGGTGCAGACTTTTTTTCATCCGCAACCAACTTGCGTCTTTCTCAAAGGGGGTTATGTCAAGGACGAGTTTGGCTTCATTTATTCTTTTCATCATAGCTCAAAAATAAAAAGGCACCGTGTCCAAGCCTGTGACTAGGTCTTATGCCAAAAGACATAACATTTTAATATCAGAGCTAGCTGTCATAGGTAACATAAATAATTTAGCACCAAACTGGAAGCTTTTGTGGAGCTGTACGGCAACGACCATTGGAAGAACAAATGGAAAATCTTTCAAAGGTGGTCAAACAAAAAGGGAAAGAACTCGACGAGGCAAATAGTAGTGGCACTACAGTCAAGAGCAACAATTCTGGTTCAAAAGACAAATATGAGTCACTGTGGGGCAGTGGATCCATGGTAACTTGATACTTCGAGATGGAATTTCCTACTTATAATGGCACTGAGGATCCTTTGGGTTGGTTAAAACGATGTGAAAAATTCTTTGCTAATCTAAGAACTGTTGCAAGTGATAAGATTGCCCTTGCTTCGTTCCATCTTTTGGGCAATGCACAACTGTGGTTTGATCAAGTGGAACAAGAGGAGATGGATATGACTTGGAAGCAATTTAAGGAGCATTGCCATGTAAGATTTGGGCTACATATGAGTAATAATCCCTTAAGTGAACTAGCCAATTTCAAATAAACCGAATCTATGGAAGAATATCAACGCCAATTTCAGACTTGATTGGCTAGGACTTCAAACAATATTGGACCACGCCAACAAGTGGATCTTTTTATAGTGGGATTAAAAGAAGAAGTCAGAATTGATATTGAACTGTAGCAACCAGGCAATTTGAGATCCTTTCAGCCAGTTGCGCCACTAGGGTTCGTGTACCCATTGCCGTAGACGCTGAGAGAAGAGAGATGGAAACTTTTCAAATATGAAGACTTACTGTAGCATTTTTCAAATATAGAGAGCCATGTGAAGAGCATGTTGGAGTATAGATTTAAATTTTTACCCTTTACATCTAAACAATAGAGAATGTGTTGAAGTTGTTATTATATATATATATATATATATATCAATAAAAAAAATGCAATACTCTCAAACACTACCAAATCATTTTCTGTCATTGAATCTCATCTAATTAAATTTTAATAATTATAATTAAATCACACGATTCCAAAAATAACCCCACATATCTTGTTAGTAAACCTTTTGATTGTGCTCTAGAGTTCTAGCCATATTCATAGCAATTCTAGGCCTCAATCAGAAGTGGCACGGCTGGCCAGATCAAGATGTCTCAAGTACTCCGGCAAGTGCAGCAGGCAAACGTTTCACCATCATGTTTGTCGAATGAGTTTTGCTTATGTCGACTATCGAGTCTGTCGTTTGTTGCTGTCACCCGTCACCAGAAATGCCACCACAGATCAGTCTTCCTCCTCTCTCTGTAGCCTTTGTCCGCGATCTGTTCTCTACCCACTCCCCCCACCTGTAGCCAACCTTCATCGTCTTCCCTGAGCCTAACCAAGTCCTGCCTGCGTCATCGATTCTTTTAATTAAAATAAAATAACTTAATAATAAAAGATAATATCTTATTAAATATAAGAGTAAATTTAAGAGTATTGTTAAGCTTGTACGTATAAAATGACTTTTAACATTTAAAAATATTTTTATATGTGAATAAAATGTAAAAAATAATCTTGGATATGCTCTAAGTTTTAATAAAATAAGATCACAAAAAATGTGAGATCCAATTGTTAGATTTGCATTAAATGATTCAAATAAAATATTTATTTAATTTAAGTGTAACACAAACTCAAATGTTGCAAACCCAAATTGAAAGATTTTTGCAGGTGTCATTCTATGACCCATGTATATAATATTCTTTTCCCTTTTCGAAAATTTAAATATATAATTAAAAATTACTCCTATAATTAGCGCCTAACTTTTTAGATTCGCAGGCCAGCACTGTTCATTTTATGTTTTTCCTCCGGGCCGCATGAAACGGTTGACCTGGTGAGTTTAGGCCGCAAGAGGGAAGGGAACAGGATGAGAAATGAGGACCACGACCTATTTTCTTTCTAAGGTCACGTGTTAAAAGTTTTTATTACCTATTTTCTGCCGCCCGCACGGCCGCGACCGAGGGCTGACATTTCAATGGATCGGGCATATACACACAAATTTATTAGGAAGGCAGGCTTCGTTTTTTTGTTTTTGTTTGTTCTTCTCTTGGTCGGGAATTGTGATCGGTTGGAGGACTTTGATTTTTCCAAGAAAAAAAAAAAGCAGGGCCTTTTCTACCCGGCTTTGGCACACTGAGACCAATTTGTGTATAGTTTTTGGGATGTTTGTTAGTCGGCTTTACATGCTTGACTTGACTAATAGTTTAATGACCCTAGTCTAGTCATGTATAATATTGCCACGAATGAGAAAATGTGTTTTCACTTTTCACATATGCTTAGTTTTTTTTTTTTTAATGTTTGTTAATAGATTATCCCCTCATCTGAAAATGCAGCAACGCAAACAAACTTCCTGTGTGTTTACCCGTTTGCAAACAGACTATTGATTTATTTGTTTACCAAATAAAACTTATTCATTAACTAATAAACAGACGAATACCCCAAATTTCAAGATATATGCCTTTCAATATTTAAAATTAAATTTCATCAACACCAATAGTTCTCAAATGAACCAACTACCATAAACTATTAAATGTTGAATAAAAATATTTTAAAAGTTTAAAACAACATGAGCGTGAAAATGTGTATTATTTATTTACCCTCAACTTTTCGCCACCACAAGCACTTGTCATATGCATATTGCATTACGCCACCCCACTACCGCATTGAATATAAATAATATTAAACCCAAGCCAGTTTAATTGGCTAATTAACCCTTTGGGCATTACAATAGTGTCATTGGTCATTTAGATTTTAAATAAAGCCTAATTATAGTCAAAATGATTGTAATTTCAGTCAAATCATCAAAATAATGTTCTCAACCTCAAATACGTGTTATCTCCTAACCCACTTTAAGTACTGATCATTATATCCTCCTTACCTTAATGTTTTTCGTCATTGAAAAGAAACAACCTCACATACCAACATCACACCCCCCATCACCCCACACATTACCACATCAATAGTGTATGTTTTACCACATACCATATATCAAAACATATCATCACATCACAACAATATATCATAACAATACAAACAATGCCAAAGAGCATTAAACACCACCAAAGCAAACAACAAATTAAAACAAATGAAACATACTACAAATATTGAGTTGGTACATAATTGATTTTTAAAAAATATTAGAGCTTTCTTAGTTCTCCTTTTTCGCATGGTACCTTTTCCATTTTTGTTATAGCCCTAACCTATGCATCATTACAACTTTATAAAGCCTTAATGGTCTAAAGTGATATTTGTTTTCTCATTATAGCGAATATCAGAAAAGTCTGTGGGGTTTGGAGCTACGTAGTTCATGAAATCATATGTTATTTATAATGTTGTACATAAAATCATCCATGTGTTATGCCTATAGTCTATTGTTCCAGTCGACCCTTCATAAGTATCATATAACCCTTTGACACTTTTAGTAACTCATTCTCTAAACATAATCTATATTCATGCTTGTCAAGGGTTAAGAAAGGAATTAAATTTCTTCTCACAACATTCCACATGTTAAGGAACATAACACAATCAATGGTTATTCCTCACTCTCCAAGTCAATGTCAATCTTCTTCAAATCCATAATAATATAATTGAACTCATTGACATGAGATTTCGTAGCTGTATATTCTTTTATTTATATAACATCGTCTTTAAGTAGGGATTATTCACAAAAGACTTTTCAAAATAAAGTTCCTCTAACTTTTTCCATGCCTTTACTAGTGATCCTTTATTTTTAATCTCACGCAGAATAAGTTACGCCCATAAAAATCACTAAAAACTCTTATTAGGATGTGTTCTCTTTAATTCTTCTCTCCTTCAAAAACTCTTTTATAAGGGCTTTCAATAATCTTTGTAAAATCAAGGATGACTTCATCCTGATTTTCTATAAATTGAAGCTCGATCCTTTATCAAACTATTTTACTTCATACTTTGTTGATGTCGAAGCCATCTTTGGAACCTTATATCATGTTCTTATCATGTAAAACCTTAAGCTATCATTTCAATTTATTGTGAATAAATCTCACTCTCTCTCTCTTTCTCTCTCGCACACACGCGCGCGCGCACACTCACACACGTGCAGACGTACACACAAAAAATCAAATGCAAATAACAAGAAGAAAAGAAAAAGAGAGAGTTTTCACTTTGAATAAAGAATAAAATAAAGGGTATGTTTGTGGCATGCCTCACAAAACCCTAACACGCCTTTATATAAACATACAAACTTATGAATAGTAAAATATAATACCCCACCTATAAAAAGCACATGTATGTAATATCATGATTGAACGGATAAGTATCAAGTTAGGTATAAGCACCTTACCCTTGTTTTCACGGTCACTCAATCTTCAAATACTCAATTCAAACTTGCAACCTTCAAACGCTTTCTATTTAACCTCAAACATACTTCTTAATTATTAAAATGACCTCGTTTTTTTGAGTTCGACACTAGAATCTACTCAAGAGTAAACCTATCTGAGTCATATATTATAATATGTTCAAGAGATACCTTGCCTAAATTAAAGTTACCATTTAACATAATAGATTGATAGGTTGTAACATAATTACTCATATATCACATACGCGATGTAAACGTTAATCTACGATATGTTTTACAATATAACATTAAATAAATATTTCTATCACATAAGTAGACCATGTAAAACATCATGTTAGAACCAAATAGTGTGTATTATTTGTGTTTGATGTTGTGCTATTTTATTTTTAATTATTTCAAAACAAGTTTAGGTCACAAATACAATGTGCTCAATAATAATAATAACATCCGTGAGTTGCCGTAAAGGCAAAGCTTAAATATATATATATAAAAAAGGAAACATTAAGAATAGGAAACGTTTTTCCTATATAACCCGACGTCGCACATCACCAAGGAGCTCTCTCCTATCGGCAATAAAAAGGGGCTCGTGCGTGAGATCACTCTCGAGCACGAGCAGTGCCGGGATCCGTACTACTATTTAGCAAGAGTCTGTTTTGTTTGGGTACCTGCGCCATCTCGTGCTACGGTGCGATGCTGTGATTGAGTTTGTCTCTCTTCACCATCCTGCCTGTAACATGTAATCCTCTTCCGATATAGTGAATTTATTCGGCCGCTGCCGTGGACGTAACCCTATTCTAGGGTGAACCACGTAAATCCGTGTTCTCTAATGTCGTGGTGATTTTATTGTTTTCTGTTTATTTGCTCAATTATCCTAACAAATTGGTATCGTGAGCCGTTGTCTGCCATGGAAAGTTGTTCTTGAGCAAAGATGTCATCACACACTATGAAGATCGATAAATTCACCGGCAAAAATAATTTGATCCGTGGCGCATCAAGATGCGTGCGTTATTAAACAACAAGGGATCTGGGGCTCCGCTTGCCGAGAAGCAATCCGTAATAAGAAGATTCTGAATTGGCTATCATGGAGGAGAAAGCTCATTCGACAATTCTACCGTTTATCGGGATGAAATTATTTGTGAAATTGCGATGAAGAATCTGCATAGTCCGTAGGCTGAAGTTGGAGAGTCTCTACATGACGAAGTCTCGACGAATAAGTTGCTTTTAAAGCACGCGTCTGTTTTCTCTCCGAATGGATGAAGGTAAATCTTTAAAAGACCACCTTGATGATTTGAATTCAATTTTGATGGATTTGCGGAATGTGGATGTCAAAATTGATGACGAGGATGCGACCCTTATATTACTTGTTTCTTTACCTCCCCGTATGAGAATTTTGTGAATTCATTTGTTGTTGGGAAAAGAAACAATTAGTCCGGAAGAAGTCGGTCAAGACTCCATACACGTGAGCTTAAGTCACAAGGCATCGAACTAGTTCGATAATTCTAGTGGCCTGGTTGTGATGAATTCCCGAGAAATTCAGGGGTCGTCGATCGTATAAGAATAACAACAAAAGCAAAGGCAGAGGAAGATCCAAATCGAGGGACCATAACATCAATCAAAAGGATATTTGCAACTATCAGAGGAACGTGGACATTGGAAATATCAATGTCCGAAAAGGGAGGCAAAGAGAAAAATTTCAAAGGAAAGGTTGCAGGTGAAGCAGAGACGGATTCCTCATCTCGAACTCGATTTGGTTTTGACTACCATGGATCGGTCTCACCCGATAGATACATGGGTGATGGACTCGAGTTGTTTTATCATATGACTCCGAATAGGGAGTGGTTCTCAACATATGAGAAAATCGATGGTGGAAACGTCATTATGGGTAATGATCTTGACAGCAGAAGCAATAGGTATCGGTTCGGTCAGATTTAGATGTATGACGGTGTTGTTTAACACTCACCAATGTTCGACATGTTCCACAACTGAAGAAAAATATCATATCCTTGGGTACTCTGGATCGGTTGGCCGATGAAGGTTTATTTGAAGGTGGAGTCTTAAAGGTAATTAGTGGTTCCTTGGTACTAATGAAGGGAGTTAAGCAAAATACTCTCTACATTCTACAAGGAACTACGGTTCGGTTCTCAGACTGTATCGTCCCTTTGATTCATCATATCGGACCAAATTGTGGCATATGCGTCTTGGGCATATGAGTGAAAAGGGGATGATAATTCGAAAAGCGGTGCTTCTTGAAGGCCATCGGACGATTGATATGGGTTTCTGTGAGCATTGTGTATTTGGAAAGCGAGCGGGTTCAATTTAAAGATGCAATTCACATAACCAAGGCGACTCTTAACTATGTTCATTCCGATTGTTGGGTTCCATCTTGTGTTCCATCATTGGGAGGTGCTAGGTACTTCCTTTCGTTGATTGATGATTATTCAAGGATGACATGGATATACATGATGAAACACAAGAGCGAGGTGTTCAAGATCTTCAAGGAGTGGAAGATTTTGGAAGAAAATCAAACTGGAAGAAACTCAAACGTTTACGTATCGACAATGGATTAGAGTTTTGTTCCAAGGAGTTTGATCGCTTTGTTTAGATCAGGGTATTGCAAGACATCGAACGTCGGGGATACACCACAACGGAATGGAGTGGCGAAAGAATGAACAGGACTCTGTTGGAGAGAGCACGGTGCATGCTTTCCCCAGTTCGGATTAAGAGAGCCTTTTGGCCGAGGCCGGAACACGGTGTGCTATTTGGTGAATCGTAGTCAAAGAATTGCTATCAACTTAGAAACTCCATTTGAGGTATGGTATGGTAAACCCAGATTATTCTAATCTTAGAATATTTGGTTGTCCTGCTTATTATCATGTTAGTGAAGGCAAGCTAGAGCCTCGAGCTAAAAAGGGTTTCCTTATAGAGCTATGGCTCAAGTGTGAAAGGTTATAGAATTTGGTCTCCATCTCAAAATAAAGTTATTCTTAGTAGGAGTGTAACTTTTAATGAAAATTCACCGCTTCACCCTGGTATAGAGTCTGTTGTTTAAGAAACGGGTGATGGTGTCAAGAACAAAGTGGAGTTTGATGTGAATGTCCTGAACACATCAACATGGTTCATTAGGAAACTACTTAGCAAAATAATGAACCACAAATAAGTCAAGAAGAGCAACCACTTGTTGATACACACAAGATTGCCACCGAAAGATCTAGAGAGAGATCAAACCACCTATCGATATATGGTTTGAAGATATAGTTGCTTATGCCTACAAGCCGCTAAGAGATAGAGTCTCCTGAACCCTCTAGCTTCCGAGAGGTTATCAGTGGTGCTGAAGCAAATTGGGTTCTTTGCAATGGGTGAAGAAATGGAGTCCCTTTACAAGAATCGACTTGAGAGTTAGTCAAACTTCCAAAGGAGCGTCGAGTGGTTGGGTCATGAGTGCGTCTTCAAAAAGAAGACGGAAATTTGGATGATCTTTGGAGTCGATACAAAGCTCGCCTAGTTGCCAAGGGGTTCAATCGGAAAGAAGGTGTGGATTACAATGAGATATTCTCACCAGTTGTTAGACACACTTCTATCCGTTTATTGTTGGCTTTAGTTACATCAGGACTTGGAGCTGTGAGCGGCATGTGAAAACAAACTTTCCTCCATGGAGAGTCTGGAAGAGGATATCTTGATGAGTCAACCGGAAGGATTTGCTATAGAGGGAAAAGAAGACTATGTCTGCAGTCAAGAAATCTCTCTATGGATCAAGCAATCACTGCGCCAGTGGTACAAGAAGTTTGATAGTTTCATGGTCAAACATGGCTACGGCATAAGTCCCTATGATTGTTGTGTTTATCACGACAGAGTTGGAGGATGAGTCATTCATCTATCTCGTTATTATATGTAGATGATATGCTCATTGCGGCTAGGGACATGTCATTTATTCGAAGATGAAGAAACTTCAGTTCAAAATTTGATATGAAGGATCTTGGATCCCAAGAAAATTCTTGGAATTGAAATATACCGAGATCGTTCGCGCGAAAGCTCTTCCGTCTCAAAAGAGCTATATTCGAAAATCTTGACAAAGTTTGTGTAACGCCCCCAAATTCAGGACCTCCAAATGGGTGCGTTAGCGGAAATTAAATATACAAATTTTTATATCAATTTCAAACTATTACTTAATTAATCAAACAAACCATTCATTATTACAAATTTCAATCCAAGATCTTTAAGGTTTAGTGGTTTAGAGACTAAGTGTCCAACCCATTATTACATAACAAATCACACGAGCAAACAACTTAATAAATCTTTAAAATTTCACACAACTTTATTTCCAAGCACTTCTCGACTCCTTATCCTAGTTTCTCCATCCCTTAATTTCCTGGGGTTGGAAAAGAAATCATAAAAAAAAGGGTGAGCTCAAATAGCCCAAAGGGTAAACATAAGTGGGTAAGGAAAATCATGAAGATATCGAACATAGGAAATATAATATTTACACATCATACATGATCAACATTTCACAAAAAAATCATAACATGGAAGATTATGTTTAGAAATCGTATCATAACATCATGACCTAGGTTAACCACCCAGATACCGTATCATAACATAACGTAACATATTATCAACTGGATTGACACTCTCCAGTGATGTTCTTTTACCCAATGCATTGGAGGTCTTTCTCGAACCACCCATTATAAACTTACTTTGTCTAAACATAAGAGGTTATAACAACTTTAACATAAATAACATGAGGCATATTATAGAATTCCAATAAAACATTCAAGGTTAACAAGGATAACCACGAATATCAAAATGGTTATCTACCCCAATCAATAGCATAGATTACCAAGAGAGATTAAAAAGAGACTAATCTAATCTTCTCAACAATAAAATGGAATAAGAAACATAAAACTCTTACAATAATAATTCCAAATAAAACAAGATAAAGAGGAAGAGAAAAGTAAGAATAAAGAAAAGAAAAACCCTTACTATCCGCTTGTCGTTCTCCGCGTTCTAAACCTTAAAAAAAAATATCAAAACACTAAATTAGCATTAATGCTTGAAAAGTTCAATATCACACATATCTCCTTTATATATATATATATATATATATATATATATATATATCATACTTTAACTTATATCTTTTAATAGGCATACCGTGCTTGTGGGGTTGAATATTAATTTGGGTTCCCACTTCTATTGCTGTTCCATATCCTATTTCGATCCCATGCATCATAAGCCTTGAGTTGTGCACTAACTAGGTTATATGCCTTGAGAGTTTTTGAATAAGATTTACTTCTTGTATTGGGTGAACGGAAAAGACGTGCGATAAGCTTATTTTTCCTACGTGTCTTCCACCTTAACCATGAGGGGATATTAGACACGGGTCTAAAGGGAAGATCGGAGAGGAGATAAGGATGGGGATAGGTTGAGGTTAAGCATTAACAATTGGGGTTCGCGAGAAGAAGAAGGGCGATTGTCGGGGGAATTCATTTTGGAAGTCGTTCCTTACAATCTTCCGATATCTAGAACCTTAAAATAAAATAAAAATAAAAACATAAGTTAATATTCTCATCTTTTCACTTGAATTATAGAATGACAACGCTATGATAAAATACTATAATTTAAAATAATTACACAGTATGTATATGAGGTGGCAAGTGCCAACCATGTATGTATATACGAGGTGGTACAACTAATCATATAAATAACATATGTAAGGTGGTAAAACCAACCATGAATATAGTATATATGAGGTGGTAAAACCAACCATATAGATCTACATAATAAATAAGAAGCGACTTAAAAATTTCAAAAATCTTAAGTATTACCTTTCGTAGAACTTCGACGCTTGGTAAGTACCAAAAGCAAAAGAGGATTTGAGTAGAGTATTTGGGATGTTAAGAGGGCTTAAGGGAGTGTTTTGAGAGGGAAATTTCGTGGTGTGGCTTGAGGGATTTGTGCTTAAGAGGAGAGGCAAGACACTCCTTATATAGGCAAGGATGGTGGTAGGTGTGTAGTGTGAAAGTAGTGTATGAATTTGACTTTGGCATCAAATTAAATTATGTAAAATATATAAAATACTTTATTTTATTCCTATTATCCTCTCTTAAAACGTGGGTATCTTCTCCTACCATTTAAAAAATGTTTTAAGACTTTTCAACCTAGAAGGTTCCTTTGGCATCAAAAGTCCACATTGGTGTACTCCCTACTAATTCAATTATAACGTTTTTAATTTTGTAGTTTTTGACAAATGGCCAATTGTATTGCATTAGTAACTCAAATATCTACAAATAGGTACCAATTTTATAATTTTCACATGTGTATAACAAAAGTTATTGAATTTTAAAGTCATACTAAAATGTTTACCCGTTCACACTGAACCTATGTGTAGTATTTTAACTTCTGGAATTGATTGGCTTCATATTAAATTCTGAAATTTTTACACGTTTTAGCTAAGTGATAAAGGAACAAATGGGCTTTGGTTTCATGTCAATTGGATCTATATAACTCAAGTTATGAATTTTTGAATGGGACCTCCAGAATCTGCCTCATTCAAATTTTTGGGCCTTACCTATGTTTTATACTTTTGGTAAAGTTAAGGCTTGTAATACTTACTTACCCATAGTAATTTGGTTTAAGAAACTAAATGACATAATATAAAGTATCTAAAATTTTTATGACATATAAGAAATTATTTTATTATTATTTTTATAACGTATTTAATATTTACGCGGATAAAATAATATAATTGCATAATCACTAAACAATAAAGTAAGATAACATTATAAAGCATAAAATATTATAAACTTAAATATAAACATTAATATCATATTCTATGGCCTTCGTAAAATTTCTTGAATTATATTAGCGTAGGTGCGTAAGACGTGTTGTGCTTCTACAGTTAGAGGCGCACAACCCTTCTGGCTAACATTGTCGTGGTTGTCGCATCTAATAACCTCAAACTTCTCCCCGTGTCTCGTTGCATTATATTGCAGCCATTGGACACGAGCATTTAGCTCATCTATAGCAAAGCATAGCTTTGTAACTTCAAGTCGTATTGCTCGCCGATCTTCATCGCGTACACTATTCTCGGATGGCGATTTGAGAACTTGATGCCATAACTCTTATTATTCTTCTTCTTACTTTATACTCTCTTATAAATAAAATCTCATGCTCATACCTATTTATGGAAGTCCAAACGGATACTATTCATAACGGCTAGTTACTATTCTAACGACTACTTATTAGTCACATGCTATTTGAATGACCATATTGGATGCTTATTTTTATCGTGATAATATCCAAAATATCCTTTCTAACTATTGTTAACAATAACATTATTATTATTTTATTATTATTACTCTTTAAGGAAGAACTTAAATAGCTAAAAATTTTCCTGGTCTTACAACTTTGGCATGTCTAATGCTAAACCTTTGAGTACTCCATCCGATGCAAATTTTCGGCTCTCTACGACTCTTGCGCCTCAATCGCTAAAAGGAGTACATGTCTCGAGTTCCGTATGCCAGCGGTTGGGAGTTTGATGTATGCTATGGTGTGCACTAGACCAGATCTTGCACATGCAATCGGTGTGGTCGGTCGCTTTATGAGTCGGCCAAGAGAGAGAACATTGGCAGGGCGGTGAAACGAATTTTCAGTATCTGTGAGGCACATCCGATGTTGGCCTAGTGTATGGTGATAGTGAAAATTGCGTGCTTGCTGGTTATTCAGATTCGATTATGCGGTGACTTGACGGGACGAAGGTCCATGACTGGTTATGTCTTTACCGTGGCGGTTTCATTATCGGTTGGAAGGCTACCTTACAACCATCGGTAAGTTCACAACAACCGAAGCGGAATATATGGCGTTGATGAAACAGCTAAAGAAGGCATCCCGTTGAAGGGATTGGTTAATGATCTGGGGTTACGACGAGACCAAGCAATCAGTGTTTTGTGATAGCTTGAGTGCTATCTGCTTGGCAAAAGATCGGGTGCATCATGAGAGGACTAAACACATTGATGTCGGATATCACTTCATTCATAATGAAAGAAGAATCGGTGTGAAGAAGGTCGGCACCAAGGATAACCCAATGATATGTTTACGAAACCGGTTCCATCAAGCAAGTTTAAGCATTGTCTTGACTTGCTCAATGTCTACAATCGATTTAGCCCGTGGCGGGCCGTAGCGACAGATACGGGTTTATCACTATCTTTGTTTTGTTGAGGAGTTTTGGCTTTACGTCAAGGTGGAGATTTGTGAGTTGCCGTAAAAGCAAAGCTTAAATATATATATATATAAAAGGAAACACTAAGAATAGAAACGTTTTTCCTATATATACCGGACGCCGCACATCACCAAGGGAGCTCTCTCCCTATTCGGCAATAAAAAGGGCTCACGGCGTGAGATCACTCTCGAGCACGAGCAAGGTTAGATCCGCATCGCTATTTAGCGAAGAGTTTTGTTTGGGTACCGTTCGCCATCTCAGGCCGGCCGTGCGAGCTGATTGAGTTTGTCTCTCTTCACCATCTCGTTCGTAATCGTAATCCTCTTCCGATATAGTGAATTTATTCCGCCTTCGCTCGTGGACGTAACCCTATTCTGGGTGAACCACGTAAATCAGGTGTTCTTATGTGTCGTGTGATTTTACTTGTTTTCGTTTATTTGCTCAATTATCCTAACAACATCAATAATAAAGGTTTTATATCACCTAAAGCACATACATACAAGCTTTCATATATACAGTAGATTAAACACACAAAAGTACAATAAATTATTCGATGGCTAACGGCATCGGTACAATTTTAACATTTTTCTATGCATCAAAATAAAATTAATTACACATCATGTTCTATCTCTTAATTTTTTCCCCTAATTAATCAAACACCTTTCAAATTAACAGTACTACTTAATTTTAACCTCCTTCAACTTGTTTTTTAATCTACCTTTCCATCTCTATGGGTGGAAACGCCTTTCCCATAATTACAAAGCTATCCGACTCGCCGATCTTGATCTTACTTTCCTGGACCACGACGTCGTCGTTTTGCTCATAATCTTCTCCGGCCATCAGCGATCGGTATTCCTCTCCGCCTGCACGGCTGCCGTATGTCCTCTGCAGGGACAGGTAGAAGCAGGCGGCGGAGACGACGGAAGCGATTAACATCCAGCTGAACAGAATGTTAACCAACGCCTTCGCGCGGTGGAGCGACAGGTATCCGTCGCACCGGACCACCTCGTGTCCCTCCTCGGAGTGTATAAAGCAGCCCTTAGGTACCAGCTGCGGTGTCCACAGGGCAAAACCCATGACCACCAGCCAAACCCCCTGAACCATAATGCTCAGCGACCTCACGAAGCTCACCGGGAAACTCTCCGGCAGTCCAACTCCGACCAGGGTCGTCAGCAGGGAGACTACAATCACAAGCTGGAGAAGAAGGTGGTACTGCCCCTCCACGCCGGTGTGGTCCGTGGAGTGGAGGCGGAACATGAAGAGTTGCTGGCCGAAGGAGGCGGCTGCGAGCAGTTGGACGAGGGCGTACTCCCCAGGCGGCTGGCGGCGGTGGAGGGCGACCGCGAGGGCGGCGTAGGAGAAGAAGGTGGAGGAGATGGCGGCGTGCTCGAAGTTGTGGAGGTGGTTGGAGGGTATGGTGCCGTCGGGGTCGAGGGGCTGGTGGCGGTCAAGACCTATGAAGAGCTCCATGGCGACGGAGAGGGCGGCGCCGCCCATGATGAGGAGGAGCTCCAAGTACTTGATCCTGGAGGTGGGGAACCAAGGGCGGGACCTGTATTTGTCTGGGCTGAGGAAGTGGAGCCTGGTGTGGTTGAAGAGGTGCCAGAGGCCTATCAAGAAGAAGCCCATGCCAGGCACAACATGTCCCACCAAAGTTCCCATGTTAATGTTAATTTGTGCTTGGCTAATCAAGGAATGTTTTGTCAATGTTGGTTTTAGAGATAGAGAGAGAAGTGGATAAGGGTGGGGCAGGGGAGGGTACGTGGTCTTTTAAAAGGTGCGTAATTTAGGTGACTGGTGAGTGATGGTGATCTCATTCATTCATCTTCTGATGCGATGCATGGCGGTGGTTTATTTGGGAAAAAAGAAAAGAACTTGACCAACGATGTTCATCGCGGGAGCTTAGTCTTGAATATGTACGTTGACACGTTGCCAGATTTTATAGAATTCGACGGGGATGAAATTGACAGACCACTGGTGATCTCAGCGAATTACGAGTATTTCCCAAAGTCTAATTTACTCTATCCTATATTTATTTATTTTTTATAAAATTTATATAATACTTTCTACTCAATTAAAAAAATACTATTTACTTTATATCATTATTAAATTATATATAAAAAAATTATCTCTTTCCTTAAGTTTTTTATAATATTCACTTTTATCTTTTATCATGGATGTATAACATGAAAATTACATGCAATGTAATCTATATATGTCTATTTTCAACTGGTCTTACTGAATTGAGATCAAAACTTAACACAATATAATAAAGTGTACTGAACTGAATATTTTATTTCTGATTAGAAAATCTATAAATTCATAAGTACATAAAAATATCCAAAACCAAACATAGGATAGCAAAACACAAAATAATACAAACTCTCCCTAAAACATGATATACTCTTACAAGAAGATTGCCACTAAAGGTTTTTAATAATATTCACTTTTATTCATATTAAATTATAAAAGAAATTATTAAATAAAAAATAATAATAAAATATTATTTTAATTATATAGAGAATGATTTAAGAAATTAGTATATATTTATATAGAGAAATAAAAAATAATTTAAATCTATAAATTTAAATAAAAGAATTAGATATATGATGTTAGTGTTCAAGTGCCTTAATTCTATTTGTACCGCTTAATTATTGTTTTATTTTTAAATTTTTTTTAAATAAAGATAAATATAAGAAGTATTCGTGCACGGTAGTGGTAGGTAAAGCGGTCACTTTCTTTGGCGGACATGAGAGCTCAATTCTATCTCCCATCCCCCGCCTTGACTTGTACAAATAAAAGTTATACTATAATTTAGATTTGGATCCCAGCAGTCTTCGTGGGATCTGCTGTGGATAACCCATTGTTTGATGTACAATTAATCAGGACCATCCATATATTAGCCCGCAAATAAAAATAATAATAATAAAGTAAAATTAAGGTGATGATAACTATGATATTTGTCATTTAAATTTGCATGTAATTTCCGGACTTTAATTAATATTTTGTTGAATTAATGTATTTTTTATAATAATTTTCTCCAATTTCAATTATTTCCTGTTTTATTCATTTTTTATATATTTAATATTAATTTTGATGGTTTTTAATATTAAATTAATTATTTTAATATTAATTCTACGGGCTTAATTGATTATTTTATTTATTTATTATTTTTTTTATTTTAATATTTTGTGTTTTATTTATTTATTTATTTATTATTGTTATTATTATTATTTTATTGTTTGCTTGTTGCGTAAGTAGGTTTGAGAAATTGGAAAGTTAAATGATGATATGTCTTGGCGTGAAAGAAAAGAAAAAGAAATTGGAAAGAAGAGCAGCTACTTGATGTGAAGCAGAGAAAAGGAAATCGTTGGGCTTATATATAATTCATCACACCTCCACCATCCCATAAAAAAAAAAAACGCAGCCTCCATCAACCTTCGGTCTCTCCATCACGCAGGCCCATCTCCACCACACTACTACGTCCAAAGATCTTCTATCACGATCCCTCCAACGCCCATCATCTCTTCACGACGCTTAGCGCAGATTTTTGCACAGCAGATATAGCGAGAAATTGAAAAGAGATAGTACAGAGCGTTGAAGATTCGGATCGAGTTCAAGACCGGATATTTAATTCTTGAACCCTATTTTTCTTAATTCGGTTTTAATTCTTGTTGTTCTAATTTTTCCAAACAGATTTGTGATTTTTCGACCCATGGAGGGGTAAGTATTTTGTAATCGGTTTAGCGTAACACTTTGGATGCTTGTTTTGAATCCATGTTTTAACATTTAATTTGGTATTTTTATGTCTATGATTTAATTCTCTATCTCTTTGATTTGTTGATTTAATATCTCGGTTGAGTGTTAATTTAACAATTCATTGTGCGTTATTATTCTATTTGAGTGGGAAGATTTGTTTCGTAGGGAACGGGCGATCTTTCAGAATTAATTCATAATTATTCGGTTTGAATAAATTCATAATTTGATTGTATTCATGGTGTCTTGATGCATTTGAATTATGGGGCCATAATTTATCTAATTAATCTTTTGGGATAGTGATAAACAAAATTCGGGTGTGAAGTTAAACCAGGTTAATCTTTTAATTAATTGATTTTCTCAGTTATTACTTTTCTTAGTTAAAAATCTTGCTTTAATTAGTTTTCATTCAATCAAAAATCCCCCAATTTTCCATTTATTCTTTTTTCATTAGTTTTTTGTTTAACAAGTAATTAAATAAGTTGAATTGAATTTTATAAGTCCTCCGGTAGAGAACGATCTAGAGTTAAGCCACTAGCTATACTTAGTTTAAATTTTATTTGAAGTGCGTGTGCGACAAACGCTCTTTTCAAATTGGCGCCGTTGTCGGGGAGCATTAAATTTGATTCAATTTATTTTCTTGCTTGTTTTTATTATTTGTTTTGATTTTTATTTATTTATTATTTTGTTTGGACTTACCTGGTATTTTCTTGTCTTTGTTTTTTTGGAGTTTCCTTTTTATTTTATTTATTTATTTTATTTTTAAAAAAAAAGTTTCCATTTTTTACTAGGTTTTCTTTTTTTTGGGTTTTCTTTTTCTAACAAGTTTCCTGTTTTGTTTTATTTCTTTTTTTTTTTCATAGTTTTATTTTTTTGCGGTTTTTTCTTTTTCTTTTATTTTATTTTCTTTTCTCTTCCTCTTAATTTCTTTTTTTGAGTTTTATGACACGATCCACTTCAGGGGAACTACTAGATTTGGATCCAGAGGTTGAGCGAAACTTGAGGACTCGTCTTCGACACACTCAAGTCAAGGAAGAAAGCCCCTCACCAACAATGGCAGGCCAAACGGAGAGTACAATCGCACCATCCAGAGTTGGCGACCCGGACATCAACTATCAACCGACGTGTATTGCCTACCCAAAGATTGGAGACCGACTTCGAGCTCGGATCTGGTCTAATACATCTTCTTCCCAAGTTCCATGGGCTATCCGGAGAAGACCCACACAAGCATCTTAAAGAGTTCAATGTTGTCCGTTCAACCATGAAGCCCCGAATGTCCCGAAGATCAGATCAAGTTGAGAGCTTTCCCATTCTCACTTGATGGAGCTGCAAAGATCGGTTGTATTACTTGCAACCAGAAGATGTCACATGTTGGAACGAGTTGAAGAAATTGTTCTTGAATCGATTCTTCCCAACGATCGAGGACCACAGCGATCCGGAAGGAGATCTCGGGCATCAAACAGGGGACATAGCGAGACGATGTACGAGTATTGGGAGCGCTTCAAGAAGTTGGTTGCTAGTTGTCCACATCACCAAATTAGCGACCAACTCCTCATCCAGGACTTCTACGAGGGTCTTACATCTATGGAGAGGAGCATGGTGGATGCGTGCATAGGGAGGAGCCCTCGTTGATAAAACACCAGGTGGATGCGAAGAGCTCTCATTGACAAGATGGCACAGAATACGCAGCAATTTGGAGATCGAGCGTTGCCTGTGACGGAGTCCACCATGTGAGCCCCAACACACGCCCTAGTCTTGAGGCGCACAAGCTTGATGAGATCTCTACTATGATAAGGCGGATGGCCTTAGCCTTACCAGCCCTCGCTAGTCCTGCAAAAGTTTGTGGAATCCAGCCTGCCATCGATCACCCTGCCTGATGCATGTCCACAACTCCAGAAACGTAAGAGTGCAATGGCATCTTTCCAGGTCGCCCATATGACACGAGCAGCGGCGGCGTCCCCCTCAGCGAAATATGATCCATTCTCACGGACATATAATCCAGGGTGGAGAGATCATCCCAATCTTCGCTATGGGACAGGGCACCCTCGGAGGCCTCCATATCCTCGAATTTTCGGGAAGAGGCCCGAGGGGCCAACATCGAATGGTCAACAAGAAGCTTTATCCTCAACAAAAGGCAGAACTAGATAACTTTAATCTCCTTTACAGGATTGTGCTCAACCAACAAAATGAGTTGAAGGAACTCAAGATGCAAATAAGTCGGATGGCCACTTGCTGTACATGAGATCACTAGTCATCGTCTGAACACACTCCCCTCTCGGACTACTCCCAATCCTAAGGGGAATGTCGGTTCTATCACTTTGAGGAGTGGCAAGCAACCTGAGATCCACGGGTTCCATCTACTCCACCAGGATTTGCACCACTAACCAAGGGGCCACCCTACCTCAACCACCGAGGAACCAGAGATCAAGGAAAAAGAGCTGAAGAAGGAGAAGGAGACCACCTCTCGACCTCTTCCATTCCCATATAAGGCTATTCAAAACAAGAAGATGACGGATGAGGCAATTCAAAGGAGGTTCTGGATATATTTAAAAGGGTGGAGATCAACATTCCACTCTTGGAGGCCATCAAGCAAATTCCTCGATTTGCTAAATTCTTGAATGAACTATGTATCAACGAAGAAGAAGCCTAAAGGGAGTTGAAAGGGTCAACCTTGGGAGAATAGTCTCAAGACTCATCACACATTCTCCTCCCATGCCTCCGAAGTGTGAAGACCCTGGCACCTTCACTATTCCATGTACCATTGGGACACTTCACTTTTCTCGATGCTTTGTGTGACTTGGGCGCCTCTATCAATGTCATGCCATATTCTGCTACTCCTCTCTTCACATTGGGGAGCTTAAGCCAACACGGGTGGTAGTCCAATTGGCTAATAGATCCACAGTTGGACCAATAGGCGTTCTTGAGGATGTTCTAGTTAGAGTGAGAGATGCCATCTTTCCCGCCGATTTCTATGTTCTCAACATGGAGGAGGACTTGCGAACTCACATGCCCCCTATCATTCTTGGCGGCCATTCCTCAAAACTGCCAAGACCATCATTGATGTTTACCAAGGTACGCTTTCTATGGAGTTTGGTGATGAAATTATTAAATTTAATATTTTAGACTCCATGAAGCATCCTTCCGAGCATAGTGTCTTATTCCTCTCACACACCGAACCACCATATGAGATTGATTATGACCTTGATTTCAATGATGTGAATGATTTTGATGATGAGGTGGATAATGTTAATGGATTGAATGCTTTGTTTTCTGATGATGTTGCACATGTTCACTCTATTTCTTCTTATGCACAAATTTTTACACCTAGCATGCTTCCTTCCATACAACACCCACCTACACTTGAGTTGAAACCTTTGCCTAATAATTTGAAATATGCATATTTGATGAATGGAGATAGATTGCTGTTATCATTGCTAGTAATCTCCTACCAAACCAAGAGACCAAACTAGTGGCTCTCTTGAGGGACAATATTAAGGCAATAGGTTGGACATTAGCCGATATTCCTGGACTTAGCCCATCCACTTGTATGCATAGGATTTTCTTAGAAGATGGTGCTAAACCGGTGAGGCAGCCCCAAAGGAGGCTAAACCCCACTTTGCTTTAGAAGTTGTTAAGAAAGAGGTAGAAAAATTATTTGCAATGGCATTATTTATCCTATCTCCGATTCTCGATGGGTTAGTCCTGTCCAAGTGGTACCCAAAAGACCGGGTTCACTTGTGGTGAAAAATGAAAGGGATGAATTGGTTCCTATGCGAGTCCGAATAGCTGGAAAGTATGCATTGATTATAGGAGACTTAACGGTGTCACTCGCAAGGACCACTTCCCACTTCCTTCATTGACCAAATGTTAGAAAGACTGGCGGTGTAGGACACATTATTGCTTCTTGGATGGTTTTTCCGTTATTTTCAAGGTTCCCATTGCTCCAGAGGACCAAGAGAAGACTACATTCACTTGCCCATTTGGTACTTTTGCATATAGAAGGATGCCATTCGGTCTTTGTAATGCTCCTGGTACTTTCCAAAGATGCATGATGAGTATATTTTTCTGATTTTCTTGAGAATTGCATGGAAGTATTTATGGATGATTTTACTGTTTTATGGCTCCTCATTTGATGAATGTCTCTTAGCCTAGGTAATGTTTTGCGTCGTTGCATTGATAAAAACCTTGTGCTTAATTTTGAAAAATGTCATTTCAAGGTTGAAAAAGGCATAGTTCTAGGACATGTAATTTCCAAGCATGGTATAGAGGTAGATAAATCCAGAATTGATCTTATTACATCTTTACCCTATCCTACTTGTGTTCGAGATGTTCGTTCTTTTCTAGGACATGCAGGTTTTTACAGCGCTTCATCGGGGACTTGACAAGATTGCGCACCCATTGTCGCAATTGTTGCAAAAAGAGAAATCTTTTGTTTTTGATGATTCTTGCAGGTTAGCTTTTGATGAGTTGAAGAAGCGGTGACCACCCCGCCGATCATTCAACCACCAAAGTGGGACCATCCATTTGAGCTTATGTGTGATGCTTCCAATTTTCTTTGTGGGAGTTGTTCTTTCACGAGAGTGGATGGAGTTCCACATGTCGTTGCCTATGCCTAGAGGACCTTAGATGCGGCTCGGTGCCATTACACCACTACCGGAAGGAGTTCCTTGCAGTCATCTTTGCCTTAGATAAATTTCGTTCCTATCTCTTGGGATCGAAAGTTGTTGTCTTTTCCGATCAATGCGGCCCTAAGGTACCTATTGAAGAAGCCAGATGCCTAGCCACGACTTATTCGATGGATGTTGCTTCTCAAGAGTTCGACATAGAGATCGAGAGACAAGAAGGGGTCCTAAAATCTAGTTACCGATCACATGAGCCGACTTCCCCACCTTTCCAGAGGACATCACTTCCTTGGGGTTGAGAGACACCTTTCCAGATGAGCACTTATATGCGGTCTCTTCTACCCTCCCATGGTATCTTGATTTGGTGAACTACTTGGTGGCTTCTAAAATTCCCGATCATTATAGGAAGCACCAAGTAGCGAAGTTGAAAAGTGAAGCGAGGCACTATTTTTGGGACGATCCCTATCTTTGGCGAATTGGCAGTGATCAGATTATTCGACGATGTGTCCCCGGCCATGAGATCCCATCCATTTTGAAATTCGCCACACACTTGCTTGTGGAGGACACTTTGGTTCACAGCGCACGGCTAGGAAGGTATTGGACTCTGGTATGTATTGGCCCACTTTGTTTCATGATGCTTATGAGTTTTGTAAAGCATGTGATCGTTGCCAACATACGGGTAATATATCTAGGAAACATGAGATGCCTCAACAGCCTATGATATTTTGTGAACTTTTTGATGTTTGGGGTATTGATTTCATGGGTCCTTTTCTAGTTCTTTTGGTTATTTGTATATATTGGTTCTTGTGGATTATGTGAGTAAGTGGGTGGAGGCGAAAGCCACGAGGATTTCGATTCAAAAGTTGTTGTGGATTTTGTGAAAACTAACATCTTTTGTAGGTTTGGCATTCCTAAAGTTATCATTAGCGATCAAGGGACTCAATTTTGCAACTGGCACTTTCGAGCACTACTTCGAAGTATGGGGTGACACATAAAACATTGACACCATACCATCCCCAAACCAATGGCCAAGCAGAGGTGTCCAATCGGGAGTTGAAGCAAATCTTGGAGAAGACTGTTGGCCCAATAGGAAGGATTGGAGCCAGCGCCTTGATGATGCACTTTGGGCTATCGAACAAGCATACAAGACTCCCATTGGCATGTCCCCATTTCGATTAGTTTATGGGAAGT
This sequence comes from Taxillus chinensis, assembly GCA_023512835.1. Classification (NCBI taxonomy): domain Eukaryota; kingdom Viridiplantae; phylum Streptophyta; class Magnoliopsida; order Santalales; family Loranthaceae; genus Taxillus; species Taxillus chinensis. The sequence goes on along the minus strand of CM042092.1, from coordinate 15,096,074 downwards.
CTTGCCATCTTCCTGTGGAGGTGGAGCATAGAGCATACGGGCGGTCAAAGCTTGCAATCCGGACTTAGCCCAGGCCAGGGGAGCACGGGAAACTTCAACTCAGGAGCTTGAGGAGCTTCGTTTGGATTCTTATGATAATGCAAGGCTCTACAAGGAAAAGTCCAAGGCTGCCCATGACAAGATAATTCACAAGAGGGAATTCGAAGAAGGCGAGCGTGTTCTTCTTTATACTTCGAGATCGAAGCTTATGCCTGGTAAGCCGAGGACGAGATGGACCGGCCCCTATATCCGTAGTTCGTGTCTTTTCATATGGTACAGTGGAGATCATTCAGGAAGAATCAGGACATAACTTCACGGTCAACGGACATCGGCTCAAGCACTTCATGGGGGTTATCCTCTACCTGCGTTGGATTCTATCCAACCGTACGACCCTGTCATTCTTTGAGCCCATCGGAGTTGTTTCTTTCCTTCTCATTTATTGTTCATTGTTCATTTTTAAAATTGCATTTCATGTCCATAGCTTCTATTTTTGGATTACATTGAGGACAATGCAACATTTAAGTGTGGGGGAGGGAACACATAGTTTAGTTTAGTTAAACATTTTTTTTTAGTGTGTTTTTCTTTAGTTAAAAAAAAAACCAAAAATATTTTCTTTTGTTTTTGTATGCTTTATTTTTTATAGGCTACATGTTTTTAGTCTTGAACTTGATTGACACTTGAATTTTTGGTAAATCCTTGAGCACTAATGATTAGTTCCATTTGAGTTTATTTGATTATGCAATATTTGAATAATGACTGAGAATCTTGAATAGTTAGAGTTAAGTTGTCTAGTATGGATATATATTTTGCACAACTGAAATTTTGATGCTTTAATATTTGATTAATTCATCTTGAATTTTATGCCTTAATTGGAAAGTGCAAACATGTGAGAATCATGATTTTAGCTAATTTTGAGGTTATGCTTGGACTTTAATTCAACGAGTTGTGAAATCTTGCTTATATCATTACATTTTATTCATGCCAATACTTGAGTTTTTCTTGCATTTGGGTTTTATTTGAGCTAAGCTTGTGGATGTAAAAGTGAGATATTTAAAAATAGAGAGTGAATAATCCATCAAGGGAGAGGATAAAATGCAACCTTGTAAGGTTATTAATTTAAAAAAAAAAGGCGTTATTGAAAAAGGTTAGCCGACTTGCAAAGTATGCTATATCACTTGGCACTTATCCTGAAGGGCTTTTAAACCTGGTACCCTAAGATCCGCCATAATCCGGAGGCTGCGGATGGTTCCGCTACATGGGTGGTATAGATGGTTATTGTTAAGTGAGTTTGTTGCACTATTTAAAAAAAAGTGAAGAAAAAAAAAACAAGTTAAAACAAAAGTGATTGGCCAATCCATTGCATATATCTTGTTTAGCTCCATTAATCTTTACCCATTTGTTTCACTTCAAGTATGTGTATGAATGATGGCATGATATTTGGAGTATGGAATAACTATGGTTAACTTTTTGAGTATGCTTAATCTTAGCCAGCTATTGATAATTGCATATTTGTGTGACTTGATTAAGTGTCATGAATGAGAGATGGGTTGAAAGAATAAAAAGTCAATGAATTTTTGAGCTCACACACTCACATCTATACTAGACTCAATTCGTGATATTCAAGTTGTTCTCTTTGTATATTTGAATTTGAATGATTTGATAATCTTTGCTTGGTGCTTAATCTTAGTATTTGTTCGAGGACGACCAAAGTTCAAGTGTGGGGGAATTTGATAATCGCAATATTTGTCATTAAATTTGCATGTAATTTCTTGGACTTTAATTGAATATTTTGTTGAATTAATGCATTTTTATAATAGTTTTCTCCAATTTCAAATATTTCTTGTTTTATTCATTTTTTATATATTTAATATTAATTTTGATGGTTTTTAATATTAAATTAATTATTTTAATATTAATTCTCTGGGCTTAATTGATTATTTTATTTATTTATTATTTTTTTTATTTTAATATTTTGTGTTTTATTTATTTATTTATTTATTATTGTTATTATTATTATTTTATTGTTTGCTTGTTGCGTAAGTAGGTTTGAGAAATTGGAAAAGCGTTAATGATGATATGTCTTGGCGTGAAAGAAAAGAAAAAGAAATTGGAAAGAAGAAGCGGCTACTTGATGTGCAAGCGAGAAGAAAAGGAAATCGTTGGGCTTATATATAATTCATCACACCTCCACCATCCCATAAAAAAAAACGCAGCCTCCATCAACCTTCCGTCTCTCCATCACGCAGGCCCATCTCCACCACACTACTACGTCCGGCATCTTCATCACGATCCCTCCAACGCCCATCATCTCTTCACGACGCTTAGCGCGGCTTTGTACACAGCAGATATATAGCGAGAAATTGAAAAGAGATAGTACACCGAGCGTTGAAGATTCAGATCGAGTTCAAGACCAGGATATTTAATTCTCTGCAGCCTATTTTTCTTAATTCGGTTTTAATTTCGTTGTTCTAATTTTTCCAAACAGATTTGTGATTTTTCGACCCATGGAGGGGTAAGTATTTTGTAATCGGTTTAGCGCAACACTTTGGATGCTTGTTTTGAATCCATGTTTTAACATTTAATTTGGTATTTTATGTCTTATGATTTAATTCTCTATCTCTTTGATTTGTTGATTTAATATCTCGGTTGAGTGTTAATTTAACAATTCATTGTGCGTTATTATTCTATTTGAGTGGGAAGATTTGTTTCGTAGGGAACGGGCGATCTTTAGAATTAATTCATAATTATTCGTTGGTTGGAATAAATTCATAATTTGATTGTATTCATGGTGTCTTGATGCATTTGAATTATGGGGCCATAATTTATCTAATTAATCTTTTGGGATAGTGATAAACAGCATTCGTGTGAAGTTAAACCAGGTTACATCTTTAATTAATTGATTTTCTCAGTTATTACTTTTCTTAGTTAAAAATCTTGCTTTAATTAGTTTTCATTCAATCAAAAAATCCCCCAATTTTCCATTTATTCTTTTTCATTAGTTTTTGTTTAACAAGTAATTAAATAAGTTGAATTGAATTTTATAAGTCCTCCGGTAGAGAACGATCTAGGTTAAGCCACTAGCTATACTTAGTTTAAATTTTATTTGAAGTGCGTGTGCGACAAACGCTCTTTTCGAGGTGACATCATGGGATTTCGGCAATCGGCGTTATCGATGTTTGCCCGTATGTCATCCCGCTAAGTCAAAAAGCTCCTCTCGACTTTTTAGTTTTTACACCTACACACCTAAACCACTTAATAGGTCAGTGGTAATAATTTAAAGCAAATTTATATAAAATTTCACTTTTTTTAGTCACCAAATCATACTATTAATACGAAATCCTAAGAGCATGTTAGTTATTAGTGAAATTTAGTCAAATAATAGCTAAAGAGCGAAAAAACATTTCCACACTCTCTATTACTATGGTAAATTTATACTTGTGAATATTGAAAGAGTTCATGTTCGCCACCACAAAACAACAAACTAACCGACATTTTAAAATAAAATAAAGCACACACCGATTAGAGATAAAAAGAAAAGAAAAAAACATAAATTAATAAATAAAAAATAAAAAAACTGCACCTACAATCAATAAATAAAAACAAAGAGCAATAATAATAATAAAATAAAAACAACAACAATTTTTTTTAAGTTACAATAAAAAAAACCAATAAAACAATCGCAATACTAATAAAACAAAAGAAAACTATCAAAATAATTTTTTTTAAAACGAACAATACTAAAAATAACCAGCAAAACAAAAAACAGCAATAAAATCAAACACACATATATACATGTCTAGTTCAATTTTCACACTTTCAGCTAAAGTTTTCAAAATTTGTTATATCCCCGGCAACAACGCCAATTTGATAACACGTTTTTTATTGCATTGATGCTCTCAAAATAATATTTATAAACCTAACTAACTTGTAGAAGGGTAAGTCAAGATTGATTCCACGGAGACACAATTGAAAATCTCTAACCTAATTGCGCTCTTATTGTCTAAGCAAATAACGGTAAAAAAAATTAAATAAATAAATAATAATAATAAATTAAAATAAATAAAATAAACCAATCTTAGAGCAATTCCTTCTTTAATTTGGTTATTTTGTACTTTGAGTTTGTCTCTTTAAATTCCAACAACTCCTGTTATGTCCAAAATGCTCCAATAACCTACAAAACACACTAAAATATACAAAATACAGCAAAATACTAAAAACACATGTTAGATAACACATAACTCAAACACAATAAAATATTCTAAAACCCATTAAAATAGGGGATGAACACATACCAAAAATGCATATAAATGAATTCATCATATATCAAAATTCAAAAGTTAAAGTTTTGACAAAAAATTACTCTAATAATTTAATAGTAATAATTTGGCACAAATTTATATAAAATTTCACTTTTTAGTCATGACGCCAAGTCCTACTATTTATAAGTTCTAAAAGCATTCATCGTATGTTAGTTATTAGTTAAATTTAACTAAATAATAACTTAAAGTAAGAAAATGTCTCCACAATTTGCTCTCTATTGATACAATAAATTTAATATCTGTCAAAATTATTGGCCAAATTTAACCGGTCAATTTCATTAGCTAAATTCTATTTTAATTAAACTTTAGCCAGACGATGACCAACACATTGTGAATGTTCTAACATAACTTTCACAAGCTACCGATGTCTCCATTGCCCTTGATTCCAACAACTCCCTCTTCACGAGTCCCGCCGAAGACACAAGTACGTGTGTGTATGAGCGCAACGCGAGTGCGTGTGTGCATGACTTTAACATAAGATAAAATTTACACATGTACATAGTATATTCCTGTAATTGTTTTAAATAAATAAAGAATTCTGCACAAAAATATCTTTACTGGGTCCTTTTAACATTGATATGAAAGGCTATCAAAAATTACAAATTCGGGTGGAATATGATGGAATGAGATGCCTCTGGACTCGACGTTATATATAATGTGAAAGAATAGCAATGTTACACTGCGCCCAATTGGGATGGCAAAAATGCCCCGCCTTACTCAGACTCAGGCTATCCGATTTTAATTGACCTGCTCCAACAAGCCATTAGGTTGGGATCAGGTTTTGCCTTACCCGCCCCAACACAAAGATTTTAAATAAATTTAATGAAAAAAATACCGTCCCGAACCGCCATAAACTGTCAAAACCGAGTCAAGTCGGATTCGGATCGAAATAAATATTTTCGGATCGAATTCAAGTCAAGTGGTACTCAGGCCTGACCTAACCTGTTGCCATCCCTACGCCCAGTAGTTATTAATCCGTAAGCCAAATTAATCTTTGCTTGAGAAAGATCATATTGCATACCACTCCACTAACTTATTGTAACTCAGTGGGAAAAACACTATCGTCATTTTCATCATCACAATTCAACCCTGCCCTCAGTACTAAGCATTATATCTTCTAGGTAAAAGCGGATGTTCAAGAAGATCAAAAAAAGATGAAGCACATAAAACTATGCTAATATGTTTACATAAAAAAACTGATAATGCAATGAATAAAACAACAATTGATTTTTTTTTTATCAAATCTCATGTATAACTGATGTGATCCTCTTCAAGCTTAGGGATGGCAACGGGACGGGTTTGGGACGGGTCACCCCTATCCTGTTTAAGAAACCATTATCCCAAATCCGATCCGAACCCGTTTAACCCAACCCGAAACCCATCCCATTAGGGTCGGGTCGGGACGGGGCACCCGTTAAACCCGCTATTTTACCTTATATATACGGGTTTGGGATGGGTTATCCCGCTACGAACCCGTCCCGAATCCTAACCGGTCAGGGATACCCGAAACCCGCCCCGAATCCGATTACGTTATCCCAAACCCGTCCCATTAGGGGCGGAACGCTAACAGTACCCGATATAACCCGCCCTATTGCCATCCTTATTCAAGCTAGGGATGTGTATGAGTCGGATGACATTGAATGAAAGACTAAATCATCAAGCGATCCGACATTAACGAGTAACTAATTCTTTAACATTTTAATTGACCTACTAAATTCAATAATTGGCGGGTTTATTAAATTTTTGACAAATACTAACTGACCAGTATGGTGAGTTAAGTGAGTGCCAACTATCATTTATCGATATATAATTAAACAATATACACTAAAAAAATTAAAATTATAAAATATAAAATAATTATAATTAAAAGTATATTATTTTATTTATTAAACACTTATAATTACAAATGAAAGATATTATATTTATGAATCACAAGATCACAAACTCACAAAGGCATCACATCACATAACTTTCACATAAAAAAAAATTAATAGATTATATAATTTATTTTATTTTTATAAAGAGATGTGAATCAGATTAATAATGGCTTTGAGCGTTCGTATCTGTCAACTCAGCTCGTCATAAAATAAACATTTGTACTTATCCATTCACCTGTATAATTTTATTTACAGACAGCAAGTAAATTTAAGTTGAATCGAGTGGATAGAACGAGTTAGACGGATAAGTAGATTTAAGTGGGTGGCTGGATGCACACCCTATGTCGGTTTTTTTTTAATGTCAAAACAACTTATAACTGTCAGAACACCTTTTCCAGCCACCTCACACGCTACCCTAGCCTCGTTGACTTTTGTGAAAGTTGCACTTATAAAGGGCTTCAAAGAAAGAAAAAGCTCATTAATTTCCCAATCAAAGGCATTCCAGACAAGTTCCACATTCCAGCTAACCCCATCCAGAAATGCAGCAATTGGGTAGCTTTTATGAGAGGCCAAACCATAAACCACTAGGAAAGCCACCCTCAGGGGCCGGTCCCCATACCAGACAGCATCCCAAAACGAGATAATTCCCCTTCTCTAGGCTTCCATGAAACCCTACTAACAAAAACCTCCTACCCCTTGCCTAAATTCTTCCAAAAGCAAACCTCATGAGGGCTTCGAGACTGCCCAGCAATCCACCCATAGTAATCTGCACCAACAACAGAAACTTGCCGCCATAGAATTTATTTTTCAACCATAAATTTGGTAAGCAAAGTTTCATAAAAGGCCATAAAAACTCGATCCCTAAACCAGCCACTGCCACCGGCCTTTAGATAAAATCCCAGTTAACCAAATTAAACTTGAAACTGTCACCAAAATTTTCCCATAAAACCTCTGTTGAAAATTCCCTAGCCACTGATATCACGGAAGAGGGACATAATAAATTGAAAAACTGGATAAGGTGTCGCGAATTAAAGCCAGATGCCCCCCTTTAATAAACAAGCATGTTTCCATCCTGTCTAACCCTTTCGAAAACGCTTAATTATAGGGTCTCATATAGCTTTAGATCTAGTTGGGGCTCCTAGAGGCAGCCTCACATAGGTAGTTGGCAGCCTCCCCTCCTTACACCCTAACAAATGGGTCACCTCGTACTCATTCACTCCGGCCCCAATCAGCATTAGCTCACACTCTTCGCTAGATTGACCCTCAAACCTAACACTGCTTGAAAACATAACACAACTCGATAATGGAGAATGTTTTTAGCTCAGGCATCACAAAACACCAAGGTGTTATCAGCAAACAGAAGGTGGGAAACTTGAGTGACCCCAATGTTGCTGCAAACCTCAAAGCTTGTCCATGATGAACAGCACATCCAACCATCATGCTGAAAACCTCCACAAAGAGGAAACGGAAGGGGGCAGTGGAGCACCCTCCCTCAAACCCTTCGACGCCCCAAAAAAACTAGAGGGAGTGCCATTAATAAGAATGGAAAAGCTTGCGGTCAAAATGAAGTGCCAAATCCAGCTTTTAATCATTTTCACCTAAAACCCATCTACCTCATAACCCCTAGAAGAAAGTTCCAATTTACATTGTCATAAACATGTTCCATATATAACTTACATATCACACTCTTTGTCTTTCCCTTGATTGTTGATCAACAACTTCATTTGTTGTATCAATAAATTATACATGCTAACTCATATTTATGAGTGTTGCAATCATTTTGGAACAAGAACCTTGCATCCCTTATATTAACAATCAGCCCTACAAGCTTGCACAACCATTGAAACCTCATCTCACCACTAAGCTAAACAGGCAATCAAACACTACATAGACAAATCTAGAAAATTTATAAATCGATAGATTACAGAACAATTACACCAGCCTTTTGCAAATTTAAATGGCAAGAATGTGACTATTGCGTGATATAACTTGTTGGCTTCATATCCAACATGTTTTACTTAAAGAGACAATCTTTTGCTGCAAAAATTGCTCTCAAAGAGAAGTAGTTTTTCCTTTGATAATTTACACTTACAATTACACCTTTAAAGATACAAGTAATCAAAAAATACATACTTATTTAACAAATAGCTTTATCACCTAATTGAACTCTTATAGCAAGTTTGGTACATGGAATGTAATGGAATTGAATCAATTTCATTCTCATTTCCATGTTTGATACTAAAAAGAAAATGCTCTATTACCATGGGAATGAGATTACCCTTTTTAAGGTAATATTGATTCCCCATACCCTCCCTTGGTATTGACTCATTCCCTTGGATAAGGAAATTAATTTTACGGTTTTGTCGGGGGGGGGGGGGGGGGGGGTGTTTGTAATTTTGACAAAAACACTCTATTATGAAATTATATGCGAAGCATGGGTAAAATAATAAATCATTCTAATTCTCATTCTTATTCCATTTCATTGTCATACTCATTTCATTCCTGCATATCAAACAAGCCTTAAACGTAACTTTGGATCGAGATAATTTAAACATAAAACACCAACGACTTTTACCTAGGACACACCTACCTTTGCAAACTAAAGGGACAACATGTGAATGATTGTAATGTAATCATTTTAGGTTTTATGCCCAAAAGGCATCTTATTATGGTGAAGCATTCAAAACAGCAACAATTTTTCTAGAACTGCATATTAATTTCAAGAATTAAGCAACATGACACCTTAGAGACATAATCAAACATCTATATATATATTCAGCGATTCACAATCATAAGTAATATAAAGAGCTTTGTAGCCTTACCAAAAGTAGCTAACTCTAATTTGAAGCGGTCATTTCTACAAGGTTGAGACATGACATCCTCAACCACATACCCTTAATATTATTACCGACAAAATTTATAAAAGACCAGATAATACTAAGTTTATACGAATTTCCTACTTCCTACATGAAGGGTTCAAAAAGACTACTACTCCTTTCCAAGAGGGAAAACTACTGAATTTCCTTCCTATTCAAGGGGTCTACTATCATAAGACATCATGAACACGAATTTGGAGTGTGTTGAAATATTTCTCCTTAGATGAGACTTTTGATCTTGTTGCAGCCAGGTATTTATAACTTTTGGTCACTTTTTTTAGTGACCTCATTAAAAAAAATTGATCCAAAAAATAAGACATTATGAACAACATATTAAAGTTAATCGACTTACATATACTTTTATGAAAAAAGTCTGCTTCAAACTGAAGCCATAAGCAAACTGCAACTTCTGAATTAGTTAGACCATCATCTATAGTTGTTAGAAGCATGAGGCGCACAAGATTCTTGGAGCTTGAGGTGCATGGCTCACGACTTGAGGCACATGAATACTATAATTTTGAAATTTATGACTCAATTGTCAGTGAAAAGCCAAATACATAATTTAATAATTCATCTGCTCAACAATATAATCAACCCATGAAATGTAAACAAAATAAACAAACATAAATTTAAATATTCAAAAGATTTACAACACGTGAACATTCAAATTATTAAAAAGCATTCAAAAAGTATAAAACAATAATTAAGAAACTACAATAATGTTTCTAGACATTGTTGTCATCAGTAAAGATGTCAATGTCATTAGATTATGCATTTCTCTTCAAACTCTTCTTCCTCTTCATCTATACGATTAAGATGTCTTGAATTTGATCTTAATTCAACACTTGAAGGAGCAATTAGAGAACTACAAGCTGATGATCCTTCGGAACTTGAAATTCAGCCTAATTAGCTCCATTAGCTTCCTCAACAATATTCCGTGTCAAATCCTCCTCTTCAAACAATACTTTTTCATTTTCCTTCCCCCAATCAACCACTCATTGCTTTCATCAATGTCTTCTAAGCACATAGGATCAATGGTGTCACCTGCATCATATCTACACTTCAATGCTTTGTTCTACCTTACAAACACTAAATCATTGAGCCCGCATTGATCTAGCCTATTTCTCTATTTACTATGACTTGTAAAAAATTATATACAACTATTAGCATAGGAAAATACTTAGCAACTTACGTACTCAAAAACAATCCAAATTTGCTCACAACCAGAGGGCATGAACACTTTGATTGCAATTTTTTTTCAAATTTGAGATTCAGCTTACAAAAGAGTGCCACCATTCAGAGGATCTGATACATCACGGATGGACAACTCTTTAGTTATTTGATCTATAATTCTGCATCACGGATCAACCTCTCAATGCAATCATATAAGCCATGATCTACCTCACAATCACCAATACTAGGCTCTTCATAAAACTTTGGGTTCAAAAAATACTCTGTTGCATGCAATGTAAAATGAAGCTTAACTTCCCACCTTCGATCAATGATTTTATAAATCTCAACATACGTGAAAGCTTTAGCAATATATTCCATTGCTCTGTCCATAGCCTCAAAAGATATAGCCCATCGTGGGTTTCTTCTCGCCATCCACTAATCTAAGTACATGAATGAGAGGTTGTGTCGCCTTAAATGAAAAGAAGATGGCTCTCCAAAATAAAAGCTTCAAAACAGTTTCTAGTGCTCTTTCACACGGTTGCTCCTTCTCCCACTTGATTTGAACCCAATTTTCAGAAGTTAACATATTCATCAAATTATCCCGTTTGCTCATGAATTGTTTGGAAGGTCATAAATGTAGTCGCAAAACTTGCATTTGCTGGCCTAAGAAACTCCCTAGTCAAGTTGCTGCCAACTATAAATATACCCATTTAGAGACACTGCATCCTAAAAAAATTACTGCCAACTTTTTTATCTTGAAAATGCCTTCCAACATTAAGTCCAAACAATGGGCTGTACATGATGTCCAATCCAAGTGTAGGTATTTTGCTCCCAACAACTTTCCTCCCATCACATTGTTTGATATGCTATCAATAACAATTTGAACCAATATGGTTGCCAATTTTTTGAACCATGGTGTCCATCAAATCACCTTTCTTGGATCAAGTGGAAGCATCCACAAACTCAATAAACATGCTTCTTTTGGGACAATTCACCTACGCGAGCCACATGAGAACAGAAGATGAAAAACTATTATTTGGTGTAGCCATTTCAACCTTCTCGGCTCACACCTGTCACACTGTAACGCCAAGTAAAAAAAGGAGGCTGACAACTAATAATAACACTCAGCCTCTGCCACGAGTAAGGTAACTTCAACGCCCAAAAACAAGGTCTTGCGCAGCCTGCCTACTCCAATATATGGTCGGCTAGAATGCCCAAGGCAATATCAGAATGCAGGGCTGATATCAGAGATGGCATCGCCGACAGGCGGTGGGAGTGGTGGCGGCGCCGGCAAGCGACGGCGGCAACGCTTGGTGTGAAGCTGGACCGTGGGACTAAGGCAGTCGCAGTCGTAGGCCGCGTCTGGTGATAACTTCGTGGCTCTCCAGCAGTCTCGTTCGACGGCAAGTGACGGCGGCGACGGTTGCGAGGCTGGACCCTGGGACTATAGCAGTCGCAGTAGTAGACCGAGTCTGGTGGTAGCTCGTGGCTCTTCAGCAGTCTACGGCAGCGGTTGACAACGGCGGCGAAAGACGGCGGAGGCTACCAACGACAGTGGACGATGATGGTCGACGGCCAAAACCGGGTAGCGAGGCGCGATAGAGGTTCGTGAGCTGAGTGAGGTATTGTGATTTAGGAAACGGATGTAAGAAATTTATATATGTTTTTTTTTTATATATATTTTTAAAGAAAAAAGGTGTCGGGAAGACGGTCTGGCGTGTCGGTTGAGCGTTGAAGCATGTCGGATTGTAGCAAAACAGGCAACTTGTTTATTGAGTGTTGCGGACATGTGGAGAGAGTGTCGAACGCATGTTAACGTTGGAAGCGTGTCCAACACCAAATACGCACGCCATTTTAGCGTGTTCATACACCATATAAATTCACCAACAAATTAACCAAAGTTTCCTCTCATTTCTACTTCCAGCCGTCACGCATTACTGAGCACCCATTCTTCTACGTAGCCTTTCATCACCACTCAAGTATCTTTCAAGTCCTTGCAGGCTAAAGGCTCTCATATGATATCTCACCAACTGTCATAATCATTCTTTGAAGGTATCATATTTTACGGAGTTAAATGCCACACCAATAGGCTTTCCTGAAATATTCATTAATGTGGCTTGCTTCACTTTGCCTTTTTTGGGCAATATTTCCAGCATTTCTGGTAAACCATACATCAAACAATAGGCCCCTTTGTCCTTGTTTTGTTTAAGGTTGGGATACTCCATTCAAGTAGTCACACCATCAAAAATATGATAACTTCATATCATAAAAATATTGATCTTGACCCACAAAAGTGTTTGCTTGCACAACTCCTTTTTTTCGATTATAAACTAGAAAATTTCCTCCTGTGGAAGTTTTGGACATAGAGTGACATTTCTAAACCCACCAGCAAGACGGTTATTTAACTCTACAAACACCTGAATTGAATTTTTTCCCATAAAATTTGCAGATAAAACTTGTGTCCTATCATTGCCGTGTTTATCAGCCAAATCAAAATATTTTTCCAAGCAGGGTCAGTTTCAGTTTGATTTCCTCAGCTGGACGAGGATCAAGAGATTATAACACCTTGCAAAAAACGAATACCGCATATAACAATTATAACCCATTGCACTTCAATTTAAATTATGATAGCTTAAAAAACAAATAAAATTCGTAAATAGGAAAAAAAGAAAAATAACCGCAGAGAGAGAGAGAGAGAGAGAGAGAGAGAGAGAGTGTGATAATGAACGAGGAGCGAAGAGAGACCCACCTGGTGAACGCATGTAAGGGGGATTCGGGAGATTCGTCAAGAGACAGATTAACGACCGGATGATACAGACAGGCAGACAGCAATCACGGAATGGAAGGGAGGGACGACGCACGCTGGAGCAAAAAAAAATAAAATAAATCTGCTTTCATTTTAAAAAAAGTGATAATTAATTTCAAATTAAAAATTAAAAATAACATAAAATTATTTTAAATTAAAAAACCCCTAAAATAAAAATATCTTTTAATTATTTTTAATTTTCTGTATCTAAGAATAACTACTATATTTTTAAAACAAAAACAGAAAACATTCCATCTAAATATGCTCTTAACTTTTATTTTTTATTATTATTGGACCAGAGATGCTTTTATAAATTTTGTTTTGAGCCAAACATTGGGCCTGATGTTTTTAAACACCTCAGGATCTTTATAAAAACAAATGCAGGAAAACTTGCTGCTTCGATGACAAAGGCGCGCGCGCGCCTCTGCGATGTTGCTCCACTGAGCAGTGACCACAGGCGAAGCACACCTATGCCATCATCACTTTTTGAGTTTATAATTGGCTAAATTGCTCCTCCTGATAGCATTTGCATTGCCAAAATTTTGAGCAGCCAAAGTTACAGCCAATAATACTCTATTGTTCTATTCTCAGTAACATAAAATATTGATTCACTTGAGGGAATGCGCAAAAAAGCACCAAAGAAAATTGCATATCCTGCATTATAAAAGGGCAGTACGGTACTGCAATTACCAGAGCAACAATACAACCACCCAACACCATTTATACCCAAGCTAAAAGGTTCAATGTCCTAAGCAATAATGGAAACCAAACAGGGTACACTCTTGAAAAGCAACGTTGATGTAATATCTAATGAACGCCAACAATCTAAACCCGAAAACAACCAAATCATAAAATTTCAACCTGAAAGCCGTTGGAACTTAATTTTGTTACAATCCAAAGACAGTATCATAACTCAGTCAGTCAGTAAGCCATAAGCAGAAGCAACAGACTTGATAAAGCATAAAAGGAGCAAGCTGTTTGAAAATAAAGAAGAGCAACAAACCTTGACGCAAAGCGTTTCAGAAGATTCAACCAGATGCGAAATAACCAGAAGCGTGGAACTCTCATCTAAGCCGCCCAAACTCTGAATCTAGCAGACTCCATAATGCATTCCACTGACACATCAAAAATCACAACTCTCCAACTTTTCACACACTTGCTAAACCAGGGTTGGGTTTGAGAGCTATAAAACACCAACAAAGAAGAAGCCCTAGACATGTTTGGTTCTCAAATTCAAATGGAAACAACTACACCTTAACTTGCCATCAATTGGAGTTTTCTGCTTCATAGACAATAATTCAAAAGAGTGGGGGGGGGGGGGGGAAGGAGCGGCGGGGATCAGTAAGTTAAATGGAAGTGGGATTCAAAATATTGAATATGAACTCGGCCCTGGATAGCCACCCTTCACCCACGTGATCAGGAATAGGTTTAGGGTGGGGTCGATTGGGAAATCAGGAAGTTGTCACCAATGGTTGAGGATCAGGAAGTTAAATAGAATGTTAACGGGAATCAAAATATTGAATATGTATGCGGGCCTGCATAGCCAGCTTTCACCCATGTGATCAGGAATAGGTTTCACCTCAAGCGCCAAGCCTATATGATCACACAGGATTTCTGTGTACCACCCACCCATGTACACCATCTCGTGGTGTGAGGTCTTTCACAGGGATAAAGGATAAATGAAATTACAAGTTCAAGGATGATTGAAAAAACAACAGGAAAATCATATTAGAATCAAATGAAAAGCATGATGTTATGATGAATAATGGAGTCAAGAATCTGATAATTGGATCATATGTATCAAAATAGTATCCTCTTAACACTTCTAACAGGTGGGGATTTAGTTGCAGCAAAGGCAACTTATCTGGCGGTGGCCATGTGATGCATAATCTAACTGGCCATGAAAAAAAAACCATCCAAGGTGAAATGAAGCTACCAGAGAAAAGTTCAGTATTCAACATTGGTATATAAAACATTCGTTAACAAAACCATCTTGAATATAAAAAGACTGACACCAACTAAAGGAAAACGAAAACAATACAATTACATCTGCTATGATTATGGTTGGCAGTCCAACAAAAGATAATCAACCAGTAATCAGAACAATATCAGAATAAACACAGTACCAACTTCATATCAAGGTAAGACAGATATGATTCTAAACCACAACAAAATGTCTACCAGCTGTCTTCCCTACATCAATCAACTTCAGCACTTTTTGCCATGCCTTCTCTTCCTCAGGCGGCTCCTCAGAACAGAACCAGATTCTGAATCACGTTTATCGCCTCTTGCTGTGCCTTCTGCTGCTCCACTTCCTCCGACTGCTCCTCACATCAGAATCAGATTCGGAATCAGAAGACTCAGAAGTTGAGCTGTACCTCCGGCGCCTGCTCTTCCTTTGCTTCTTCGTCTTCCTCCTCCTCCTCCTTTCTTCCTCTGAATCAGAAGATGAAGTGTCAGTTTCACTGGAACTATTTTCCAACGAAGACTCTGATCCTGTACCCAAGGAGGACCCACTGGTCTCAAAAACGGATGCCTCACTGTCACTGCCAGAATCAGAATCTGACTGATGCTTTCTTTTGCTTTTTTTGGCATGCTTTTTTTTCAACCTTTTCATCCTCAGCATCTGCTGGATTATCTAAATCATAGGGAAACGACACTTTCATCCTCAATTTAGGATTTTTTTAGCTGCTGAGTCCGAGAAGGTCTTGAAATGTAGACACGTTCATTTTTGCACTCGTATGTCCAGTGCCCAGCTTGAAAACACTTTTGACACTGTGAGGATGAACCACCCACCGTTGAAATAGAATGTTTAAGGTCTTTCCTTTCCCCCAATTTCACTTGCTTTTCAGTACTCATCAGATACATCTGCCGCTTCGCTTCTTTCCTCTCCTGCCATCGGCTAGGTCCTTCTTCCTTCTGCCCATAAGCATTGACATTTCGGGCAGCCGCGGCAGCAGCCCGTTCGGCTTGTGCCCGGCTAAGGCCCTTTGCAGCGGTCAAGGCTGCAGCCTTGATCCTGTCAGCTGCGGCTTGAGCTTTCTCCTCTTTCTTTGGGGACATTATCTTGTTAAGTGGACACCTCTGAAATCAATGTCTGAACTGAATTTCAGGTGCTACCGGTACAACCAACCAAACGCTTGAATGGCAAAGCAGTAAGTAACAAATTAACGATCTGCATTTAATTTAATTTATTGATCAAGACTATGAGAAAGAAAATCGAAAGACCATATCATTGCACACCAAGGAATAGAGCGCCGAAACCCCAAAATTGACACCCAAAATCGGGCATTCATTTGAATCGGACCAAACCCTAAATTTAAGACACAAAACCCTAAATTTTTAACGAAAGACAGGTTCCATAATGCGCAAACGTACCCCGAAAAAATAAAAACCCTAAACGTGAGCAGAGTTTACGAAATCTAAAAGCCTTCAACCCAATTTCTAATTATTGTGGTTGGTTGTTAACAAAGATTAAAGAAACAGCACATGCCTGTCGGTTGGGATCAGGGGAAGAAATCGATTGGCGCGGAGAACATACCGTGCTGTGCTGTGCTGTGCTGCTCTGCTGAGAATATAAGAACTTCCTCGGCCGGTGGCTCACACCTGTTGTTGGAATCCCAGCCCAGATGAGAGGAGAAACCCAATAAATAGTACGCGGCCCTACAATGAATATAAAATCTAAGGCTGTAAAAAAAAAAAAAAAATTTGTCCCAAACACATTTAAAATAAAATAAAATTGTCATTTTAGTCGTCAAATTAAAACTATGTTTCAATAATTTTTTTAGAATCTTAAATTCAAATATCAATTATGGTATTTTTATTAAGTTAAAAAATATAAAATAAAAAAACAAAAATATATGTTCCAAACAAACCCATAATATTAGTATTATAAAAATACTAAATTAGCTGATGTGATTTATGTCACACTAGTTTACTTTAATTTTAAAATAAAAATAAAAAATAGAAAAACTCTCCCCCCATTCTTCTCATCAACACATTAGTTAAATCCCACAACTTTTTTAACAACATTAACCTAAGCGAAAATGTTACCTGGGCTCCATCCCCCACCTTACTTCAATAAAGGGCCACTTCAAATTGAGGACAAGATCATCGTCACATTCAAGAACCTTTACACAAAAGGGCTTAGCTCCATACAATGCAATGGCATTCTTTTGCAACTCTTCATGCTTTGTCTCTTTTTCTTCCCATACAAAGCTAAACCTCTTTGCCCCAATCCATGGCTTAAATCTCTTTTTAATTTGTACAACTTATGGATAAGTGATCATGGTTAATCGACTGAAATTTCAAATTTACCTATTTTGCCCGATTTTTATCCCATTTAAGTTGTTAGGATCCATTTTGGGTTATTGAGAACCTACTAATGTTTTAACTACGTTTAATGATGTATTTTAATGTTTGGTATATGACATGCCATTGATATGATAATACATCAACTCCATTAGTTATATTTCTAGTATCATGTTTGTGTCATATCGAGCATCCTGAATATTCCTTGATGTAGGACTAATCTATGAGGTTTTACTCCGATTGTAATGATATTTAAATTTATCATTTTTCGTACATGAGCATGGGACAGTTGTATTGTTTAGAATATTCAAGCTTGTATGTTTTGGCATTCTATGATTGTGTGTTGTGGTGTACTATCATATTTGCATTTCATTGAGAATGTACAATGCTACTCCCGATGTATAATTGTACAAGTTCATATTATAAATCACCTACAATGTAATCCTTATCAATGCTAATTACTAACAACGATTAAATATTGCTTAAATTTTAGTTTTGGCTAGGGCCTGCCACTTAATCTGCCCCTAAATAAATTAATAATCACTCCATCTTGCATTGCCCATTCTATTTCTTGTTATGATTTTCTCTCTTAGAGAAGTTTGGATTCGATTTGGTCTCTAATTTGTACCTTTTCTCTCATGTACCATTGGGCATTCAAGCAATCTTTTGATGCCATTACAAAGGTCCTCACTTTTCTCTCATCCACAGCCTATTGACATTTATGGTGCAAACAAAACAAAAAAAGCATTCAACTCTACCTTGGGTCCTGCATCTACAAACCTCACTCCGATCATTCTTATGGACCAAACTATAAGGTTTAAATTGTGAGATCCTGGTTCATTTGCCCCATGTAATTTGTCCTTGGCTCTGTTCATGTGCACCTTTTCAATCCTAGTTAATTGCTTTCCCTTTTTCCCTCTTTGTTGTTTTGGGATTCCTTTGGATCCCTTCCCATTGGATGTCATGTTTTTTGTTTGGTTGTTTGGTTTTTTAGTATTTTTTGTTTTTACCCTTATTATCAAGATTGTAACTCTTCTCTCGTCAAGTATGCCTTCGCCTTATGTCCACTATGTTGTCGGTGTTTTATATTTTTTTATATCATTTTATTGGTATTTACTATTTAGTGTCAATCGCCACTTTGTACATATTTCAACATTCTCTTGGGGGGGGGGGGGGTTGTGAATATAGGAAAAGTAAGCCATTGAAATTCGGTTTCATTCGGAGAGTTGACAGAAAAGTCATAAGTATACTCAAGGTTAATTAAAAAAAATGAAAGCCGATTAATTGAAATTTGTTTTCTAATAAAATTGGGAAGGAAAAAAAAAAGAATGTAAGCTTTTAAGTTTGAACTTTCCATTAAAGACCCAAAAGTGTAAATTTTAGTTGACCTTTTCACATTCCATCTATGTTTGGGTAAACTTAAGTTTGGGAGTGGTCTTTCAGGATCTTCCCTTCAAGTAAAGATATATGATATAATGACATTTAAAGATTATTTTTTACATTATATTTCATATTCATTTTGTATTTTTAGATAGTGTATAATTTAATATTTTCCCTTCAAATGTCTAAAATTAAAATGTGCAAATCAACATGCAAAAATAGCTCTATTTATTATTAAAATAAACATTTTCATTAATGATTATTATAATTTCAAAGGAAAAACTTTTATATGCAAACCTCAAATTTTTATATGGATGACTAATTTAAAATAATATTTAATATCTTAAAATATAATAATTATATTCAAATTTCAAATAATTATCATTGTGTTTGGTTACTTGTTTTTAAACAAAATTTGACCAACAAATCATGTTTGATATACTTATTTTCCGAATAAAGTGATTATATGTTTTATTTGACAAATTGTAGATGACATTTTATATTTA
Organism: Taxillus chinensis; assembly: GCA_023512835.1. Classification (NCBI taxonomy): domain Eukaryota; kingdom Viridiplantae; phylum Streptophyta; class Magnoliopsida; order Santalales; family Loranthaceae; genus Taxillus; species Taxillus chinensis. The sequence goes on along the minus strand of CM042092.1, from coordinate 15,076,787 downwards.
AACCAGTAAACATTCAAAACTTCAAACAGAAAATTGAAATTTCAATTTTCTCAAATACATTCTTGATCAATACACTTGACTTGTTCTATTGTTCAATTCAATGGTTATTACTCAATTTCAAGAAACTCGATTTATATAATGTTTGCCTCAACATTTATAACCCTGAATATGCTAATCATATCAATTCAATCAAATCAAAACTATTCAATTCATTAATTCTTCAAACCGCCAAATGTTGATGAGCATTTCTAAGACTTTGGTTTATTGCAAAAAAAATTTGATCCATTATAGGTGAAATTGATTATTTATTTATCGAAATTAACTTCTGCGAGAATTTTGATGCATAAATGATGTCACTTAAGTATTTTGGTGTTAATCTTAAGATTTTCTGATAGTAGTTATTTTATTTGATGTGTTGACATCATTTTTGGTCTTACAATGGCCCAGTTTGGGAATGCTTTTGAAGGACTGCTTCTGTTTATTTTATAAGCAGAAGCAAAAAAAAGTATTTGGTAAAATCAAAATAAGTACTTATAAAAAAAGTTTCTGCTTTTTTTTGCCTAAAAGCAGAAGCAATTCAAGGGTTGTTTCTAGAACCTGCTTTTAAAAAATTAAAATGACAATATTATCCTCTCTCTTCATCCTCATCTTGCGTCAACGAAGGATGCGTGCACAGGAGGTGGACGGATCGGGGAGCACGGGAGGCGGACGGCGTGGGGGCGGGGTAGCGTCGGGGGATGGGATCGAGGGTGGCGGCGTCGGGGCGATTGGGATGGGATCGGGAAGCACGAGAGGGGAGGGGCGGGTGGCATCGAAAATGGGGGATGGAGCGAAGCGACGTCCGGGATGGGAGAGGGGGGGGGGGGTATGTGTAGTGGGACGGGGATGGGGATGGGGGTGAGGTTGGCAAAGGGAGGGTGCGGCGGGATGGGTAAGGAGGGGTGCGACGGGATGGGGAGGGGAGGGATTAGGTTTTTTTTTTAAAAAAATTATAATATAATTAACAAGGATATTTATGTCTTTTTACGTTTTTACAAGACTTTTTGTTTTTAATTTACCAAACACCTATTACCTGCTTTTAAAATTTAAAACACTTTTAAAATTATATTTTACCAAACACTCATCTCGCTTATTTTTACAAAGTAGTTTATTTTTCCAAAGACAAAAGCAAGACTCTTAAAGATTGCGGATTACCAAACTAAGTCAATGTATGTTATAAAATATCATTTTTAGAATGATGCCAGTGTAATTTTTTAAACTAGAATGGTGCTACGTGTAATTTTACTACCCCAAAATTGTAATGACTAGTGAGGCTAATTTCTTCAAACTTTATTATTGAAGTTTAATTGAGATTGGAGACTTTCTACCGGTTAATATTCAACTAAACAACTAGTATTCATACTAAAAAAAAAAAGCCATGTATGCTTGTTCGCTCACCGTTTTGAGTTGAATACTTTATTAAAATGCATTACCAAAATTTCAAAGTAGTGTTAGTTAAGAATTATAATACAATTGATTATAGTTGAATAATCCTAAAATCATATTAATGCATTTGTAAGATATATATACTTTTTATGACCAATGTTCATGCGACGTTTTTAGAGGTGTATGCAATATTCAAAGTGATAATAATAAATTAAAATTCACTCTAAAACGATGCCTATGTTTCAAGCTTAATATTATATTATATTCAAATAAAATATTTTTTGTTATCTTTGACAACTATTAACATTTGATAAAAAAAAATTAATAACTTCTAGGAATTCTTAAATTAAAGTGCAGGACAGTACGCATATAGTTTTTCATTCCCTATAGTATCATTCAACATAAATAATCAGTTTTACTATTTATAGCACCAAACAATCACTTTAGTTTTCATATATAATTTTTTTTCCTAAGTAAGATTGACGTTTTTTCTTTCTTTATACTCATTGTTTTAGTTGGTGCGCAACAAACAGGTATTATGTTGTATATTTTTATTATACTTTATTACAAGCAACAATATCGTGTATTCATGAATTTACAATATTACGTTATACATTCGTAAACATAACATAATTAACAATTTTCTGCCACAATTTAAAATATCTGTAAGTTTTAAAAATCATCATAATGTTTTGTAAATTTACTTTGTCAAAAATATGTGATAAATTATGAAGGACACTCTTGAAAAACTTAGACAATTTTTTTTAAAAAAAAACCAGTAAAGCAAAAAATTACACCTTATAATTTTTAGGGTCTAGTGCTCTTTTTTTTTATAATTAATATTATAATATTTTAAAACTATAAATAATAGTTTTTTAAAAGATTAAAATTTATCACAACAAATCTTTAACTTATTCTTCCATTTTAATCTTATACTCATAAAATCTACATACCTCATATTTATTGTTTTCTTTATTATAATTCACTTCCCATTCTATTCAAACCACCAGCATCGATTCATATTTATTATTTCATTATGAAATTGAAATTTGTGGTCTTGGGTTTTTTCTTTTCTTTTAAAAAAGCACCGTAAAACATTGAATTGAAGACTGCAATTTGGTTGAGTGCACGACAGTTGTTGACACGCGTTGAATATATTTATAGCTTCTGGAAACTCCCACGACTCAGCGGCCCACCCCAGCCCATAACTTCGGCCCACGGCCGTTTTAGAAACGTTTCCTGATGGGTTAGGTGGTCCAACCACCAGCACCTCCGACCCAAGCCTCACGGACACGCCCGGGGACGACAACCGATGGCCCACCACACCACGCTATGTAAATATATGGAATGATGATACTGATAGATCATAGACAGATGATACGACTTGACTAATCTGCCCCTCCCTTTTTCCCAACGTCATGATTTAGGTTTGGTGGAAGTGGGACCGCATGGCAAAAATAAATAAATAAAAGGCTTGACAAATATTGCTAATAATGAAGTGTAGACTCTAAAATAATGAAGCGCGGATTCTGTATGCATGCACGTGATATCTTTATTATTATTATTATTAAATTAATATTAATTTTTTAAAGTAATATTATATATTATTGAATTTATATAATTAATAAATAATCTCAAGTATATTTTAAATTATTAAAATAAAAAAATACCAATAAATCATAATATTTCATATTAAATCACGATTTTACAATATCACAGATTAAATGAACATATCATTTTTTTTATAATGTAGATGCATTGGCTTCAAGTCCATGCCAAAATTTGATGAATTTTTTTTTTTTTTAAAATTGATAAATTCATTGAAAATATATGCATTGGTATCACTAAAATTGGATGAAAAATGTATTGACCCATCTCTCTTTCTCCCCTCCCATCTCCTCGCCCGGCGCGCGACACCATCCTCTTCCCCCCGTCTAGCGACCCCACCCCCCCTCTCCCCCCTCTACCCGGTGACCCGCCCTCTTCTCCCCGCCAGGCGCGCGACCCCCTCCCCCACCCAACGACCACCCCCATTGTTGATGACGCTACAATTGCTCGCTAAATTTGGTGAACATTTTATAATTACTATAGCTAAAAGCTAAATATTTAACTTTTAATGATTTCAAGTTATTTTAGCGCAAATCATCAAAATTTGCATTTAGATCGGTCTTTGGTGAGACCCATGCTCTCATGTACAAATTGAACAAAAATTTGCAGTGTACAGTAAAATAACATTATTTAGAGTTTTTTAAATATCCATGTCAATACAATATAGTTTTAAATAATAAATAATAATATTTCACTGTACAACATAGGAGAGAATCCTGATTCACACAAATTACCCTTATATCTGCAAATAGAATTCTAAAAAAGAAAAAAAGGTCGAGTATATACAACGACTAGGCATCCACAAGTCTCGCACCAAAGCAAGTCCCACGTTATAAGTAGAGGCATCATCGGATACAGTTTCACAGCTATTCTCAACCTCAACCTTTACCTTTGTTCCATATCTCCTGCCTTCAGTTTGATTTATATCATCGACTGAAAATCTCCTGCCTTCCCGTTCCCGGAAACGAACACGATCAAATCCCGACACCATGGCGGCGGCAAAGCTTCGGACACTCGCCGTCTTCTCCCTGGTCATCTGCGCGTTAGCGGCCTCCGCCGCCGCTTCCCCGGGAAAGCGATCCGGCAAATGGAAGAAGACGTTGCGGCGCAAGTACAGCGTGTTCGATTTTTACTGGCACGACAACTTGGACGGCGCACGCCCCACCTCCGTTGAGGTGATCCCTCCCGCGAAAAACGCCGGCGCGAGGGCGGGCGGCACGTTCTTCGGGATGACGCGGATGATCGACAACGCGTTGACGGAGGGACCGAAGCGGAACTCGAAGGAGATCGGGAGGGCGCAGGGGCTGTACGCGGCCACGTCGTGCGAGCAGCCGATGCGCCTGATTATGGCCCAGAATTTGGTGTTCACGACCGGGAAGTACAGCGGGAGCACGCTGACCGTGCTCGGATCGAACGAAGTCTTCTTGAGCACTCGGGAGATGCCGGTGGTCGGCGGCAGCCAGCTGTTCAGGTTCGCTTCTGGCTACGTGCAGCTGAAAACACATTGGTTTGATAATTCAACCGGAAATGCCATTGTCAAGTATACTGTACACGTTATGCATTATTGATCTGAGTTTCTGGGATTGGGTGTGTGTGTGTGTGTGTTTTGTCTTTTTTGTTCCTACTCTGGTCCGACTGGTTTATTTTTCATGAAATAATTTATGGTATAATTTAGCTTTTGTATCTTAAATTAATTGCTTGAAATTTTTACTTAATCCTTTATTTTATTATTTTTTAAAAAAATATAATAGATGTTGATTTTAATTTATTTTTTTTAAAAATAAAAAATAATTTTTTTATATAAAAAATAAATACTTTTAAAAATAAAAATAAAAAAAAACAGGATCACCAACAATTATTTCGCAGAATACTAATATACTATGTGTGTTCCATGAAATAATTTATGGTGGTAGGACTCTGTCTTTAGTGATGACAATAAAAATAAATGTAAAATGAGAAATAATATGTACAAGTTATTCGCGGTTGCCGACTTGACGTTGATGTATAGATATGAATAATTATGATTTATTTATATTTTTAAAAATAATTTCATATATTATCTTATGATTATTTATAAATTACGTAATCTCGTTAACAAGTATCATTACTTGAGACTCCTAAATTGATATGCCACGGGAAATAGAGGAAGTCAACTACAGTTTTGTTTAATACCGTGCTAGTTGTGGGTGGGTGAATGAAAAAAAAGGCTATGCGTGCCAAAATTATGAGCCGTCAACGGTAGAATGTCAAAAAAAGCAAAAAAAAAAAGAAAAAGAAAAAGAAAAAAGAGAGGATTCATATTTTCTTATGTTAATTATTATGAGACCGATATGACCGAATTTCAATAGTACAGATATTATAAATATATTAGTGCATTCACCTGGAATAAATTTAAATTTAAGTTAAAAAAAATTATTGAAATTTAGGCTCCCTATTACGACCTTTAATTGGATTAAAGGTCATACATTCACATTAATTTTATATTTTTATGTTTATTTTTAGGTGATCAATAATATATTATAAGTTTAATATATTTTATTTATCCTTTCACATTTTATTTTTTATCTCTCTATATATTTGTTATATTTATATTTATATCTTATTTATTTATCACAATCGATCAAAAATACAAATATATTAAAAAAATATTAAAATATTATTTGAATGATGATTAAGAATTCTCTATGTTGGATTAAATTTGGAATTTATAAATTGCAAATAAAATAATATGTAATTTGAATTGAAATATTTTAACATATTATAGAAGATGAGTTTTATTATTAAATTTCGAATCACTATGAAGATATATGAAAAGGTGTGTGCGCAATCATATGCGAGAATTTTTCAATCGAGCTATTAAGGGAAAAAAAATAATTGTCATCCGAATTTTTCATCTGAAAGTTTCACTAATTTGGCTTAAGCTAAAGATGAAAATCCTAAAAAACTAGGCATAAGGAAATAAGGCTCAAGATAAGCCTAAGTTTTGCATTTGATTCTTATTAAGTTTTGGCTTAAGAAAAAAAGTCTCAATCCAAGCAATTAAGACTCAAACGAAAATCTTAAAAACTCAATATAAACCTAAGTCTTGTATTCGATACTCGTCAACTCCTAGTTTAAGCAAATCAACTTTTAGTATAAGCATTCAAGCCTTGGTTTAAGCAAGCTACTTATTCAGCATCCATCAATGTTCCGGATCTATCATGAAGATTCGGTTGAAAACCTAAAGGTCCAGAATAAGCCTTCAAGGCCCAATATAAGAAAGCAAGTTCAGTCTAAGCTCATATGCTCGTATTAACTTCATAAAGCTTGAAAATGACTCGCAAAGTCATGATGTAAGTAGAGAAGTAGGCATAGCAATGGGTTGGATCGAGCTCGGGTACTTCACCGAACTCAACCCGAAATTTTATAGGTCGCCCCGAACCCTGCCTTAACTCGCCGGTTTGGGCACTTCAGGTCGGGTCGGTGCGGGATGGGTCGGGTAGGGTTTTATTTTATTTTATATAAAAATACCTGGTCAAGGCCGGCAAGATAAAACCCGAGCCCAATCCGATGGCATGTCGAGGCAGGCAAATTAGATCGGGACGGCACTATTTAGAGGCGAGGTGGGAAAAATTGTCATCCATATAGAGAAGCATTCATTGAATATCTCAATGACAACTTACACATGGACTTATCCGATTGTGCTGACACATTCATTATTAATGCTTTATGTGTTTCTAACAAATTTTGAGTAAATCAAATGAAATATACAAAGCAGTGACATTAGCAGTTCTTATTTGTAAGGCGAATAATGTACCAATGCATCTCTCTGATCTAGGGTAGACAACTAAAGTTCAACTAAAAAATAGAGATCAAGGTCATGTGAAAAAAGAGACAGATTTATATACTTGTAAAGAAAGTGTTTACTAGAATTAATGTGTGTGAGTGTATGAATTGGTAAACAAAATAGAATAACTTTATAATACTACTAAAAATAGATAGAGATATTCTTTCAGTAAGATAAGCATATAAATAGCTTACTCTGCTTCCTGTATTTGTGTAATTATCATTTAATAATAAACAATATACTTTTACTAGTTTAGATCGTCTTTCGCATTGATATTATCTTTACAATTGAAATTTAACTATCTTGCAAAGCTTGAAAAAGAATTATCTTTACAATCGAATCTAAATATGGAAATTATCTCTTTAACCTCTATTCTTAAATTTTATTTTAGAGAAAACCGATATAGACTATTCTTTATCAAATATTTAAAACTATCTATAAATGATACCATTATAGAGGATCCGATGTAGTTATTATAAGTGACACTCACATTTGACTCAAAAGTTAAATTTTAGTTTTAAAAAATAACTTTTGGCAAAAAACTAATTTATAGTATTCTCTTTATCAATTTAATTCTTATTGTATGGAGTACTAATTCTTTGGTTGTATTAGCATTCTCGTGTAGATTATAATCACATCATTTTGGGGTTTTTTTAAAAAAACACATATTAATACAAGATAGTTTTGGGATAAAAAAAGATAGAACATTATTTGTTTTAATCTATAATATTCCAGATGTATAGTAAACTATCTTGATTCATAAAAATAATTAGTTAAATTTTAAAAAATTGAAATTTGTAGTTGAATGTTAACTAAACATTAAATATTTCATTATGAGTGCTTTAGACTATGTTTGGTTTTGTAGAATTATTTAAAAAAATAAAATTATTTAAAAAACTAAAATAAAATTACATGACCATAAATATTTTTAAATTATCTGAAATATTTTTTAAATAATTATATTTTAAAAAATAATATTTGACACTTATTTTCGTGACTCGTTGTTGGCCTCTTTGGTTTCTTGCTTTTGCCGTTCTTCTTTAAAACTTGTTGGATCGTCCCATATAAAAGAAGAGGGAAGCGACGAAGCTTTGGCTACGGAAAGTCCATCGGATGCATTGGCGGCGGCTGGTGTCTACCCGCATAGCGGGGGCGGGTCATCCATTACCGTACCTGCCCCCGCCAGGTGGGTAATAAAATTTTAAAACCGTACCCCGTCTCATGTGTAGCGGGGTGGGGTACCAATCCTATGACGGGGTAAGCGGTGGAAGGCTTCATCCGCTTGCACGTACCACTTTTATTGATTCATCTCTTAAGACAATCTTGCTTTTAGAGGCTCCACGAAGCTGGTTGATATGAGTAATTCGAGTTCTATCGGTAGAATCAACCTTACCGCCTCCGTTCTCGCTAGGCGTTATATTAAATTTTAAGATCGGATTATGTTCCATATATAGGCATGACACGATATAACGTTTTTTTAATGTGTTCGAATGAGATTCGATTTGTCCACATTTTGTTATCGTTTTTTTATTGGATTTGTTCATTATTTAGCATTCGCAAAGATACGGATGTTACAGTAATAAAGTGGACTCAAAGTCCCGGATATCGAACCCAGCAAGGGAAAGTGATCAAGTAAAAAGCTCATTTTGTAAATCATGATGTATCTAAAGTTGGTTTTGTATCATTAGCAATTTGAATGTTGTAATTTAATTAAACAAAGCAATGTAAATGTTCTTATGGGAGAAAATAGGGATTTGGATGCCAATCAATGTAATTAATTAATCTCTTGTTCTAAAGGCATACTAATTCAAACTTCTTTTTGTTTAAAACCCAACACCTTTGCATGTACTAGCCTCTTTCGAAGGATCTAGCCATGTATATACCCTAGCTTGGAGGACGGGCAACCCATTATGTGCTTAAGTTGTTTGGTGTTAGATTGGCATCACACCAACCCTAACTAAGTTACAAACAAGATTCCCAGCTTTCTGCAAATTATAATCTTAGAAGTCAAATCTCTTAACTATCCTGTTATCAATGTCTTCTTGATCCATAATTGAATAACCTTAAACAAGAATTAAGATACTAAACCTAATTCTCACATGTTAATTCAAGAGACTTGATAAACACCAAAGGAATTAAATTAACATACCAAAAGGAAAGAAATCAAAGACTTATCAATATTCATCCTCCTCCCATGGAGGTTTAAGCTACCATAGCAATAAGAGAAACCATTGTTCTTACTAAGAGCACTCAATACATTTCTCTCTTCTCTCCCGAATGAACGAACCCCCAAAGCACATGAAGAATCCTTTTCTTCCAATTCTCCTATAACCGCATCCCCTTACTTTGAACTATTCCCTCCATTAATTCAAACTCGTTTCCCTCTCAAAAAGGTTGATTGAGCATCGTCAGATCCTTTAATGAAGATTAC